>VXBA01004424.1:1072471-1114361 GCA_013399895.1 Serilophus lunatus | reverse complement strand
CTCACCGCGGGGTCCCGCCCGCCGGGTGCCCCCGCCCGTCCCCTGCGCAGCCCCGCCACCCTCGGCGAGGGCCTGGCCCCGAGGCACAGTGACCCCCTACCGCTATCCCCGGCTCGCACCCCCGCGCCGAGGCCCGGGAGGCAGGCGCAGGATCGGGCTCCCTCGGGCACACCGCCGCGGCTCGGAACCTGCGCGGGTACCAAAGGCGGCGGAACAGCCACAGGACGGGGATGGGCGCTGGCTCCCCGCCACCATCGATGCCAAAAGGCCGCAAAGTTGCGCTGCAGACAGCGATGCAGGCAGCGCACATGCAGCGCTGCAACTCCAGGCTCAGGGGAGAGATAACTCACTCGGTGGATTAGCACGCCCACCGCCTTTAGAGGCCGTCTCACCAAAACCCTTGCCCAGATCAGCGTGCGTGGCACGTACCGCGCTCTCAGACACACGGTAGTTGTCAACTCGTGCAAGTTCAACCACCTGCGATTTTCACCCTCCAGACTGCAAAGTCTGTTGCAGAAGCCGACTGAACACCCGGCAAGAATTAGGCTCTACCTGCAGCACGTTCAGCATGCTCTGCTGCTACCCTTACCCAATTAGAGCTCAGGTACGCACATATAAACATCTCTAGAACTGAATGAAATTTTGAGAGCTGAAATATTCCTAAACCTGAATTTCTGATGCAATCTCAGATGTTCACAGCCTCTGCAGTTCCTACAGGTATGGCATAACTCCCCTTTCACACCTGCAGTCCAGACTTACTTCTCCGTGCAATATTTACGAAAGTTCGTCAACTTCAAGTATCTTTGAGGGTGTCCAGGTCCACACCTCACAGTGCTCCTGTAAATGTTAAAATTAATACTCGCTACTGGAAGGACTGACGGAAGAATTACACAAACTCAGGACTCACTTCTAAGACATCTCAGCTGGCATACGGTTAGTGTTATGTATCTCATGTCAGAAAGGGCAGCCAACTAAAAAGGGAGGAGGGGGGAGAGCTAAGAAGAGAGAACAGGAACTCTGAGAACTCTAGAAAACTGTTCCAGGGAGGAGAACTGAAATAAATGGCACTTAACCTAGAGAGAAGGCAGAGGGGAAACACGATAACATTCTTCAAGAACTGTAAGAGGTTACTGTGAAGCAAAAGGCATGAGCTGTGCTGCATACATATTAGAAAACTAAAAGAGGTGAGTGGGCTTAAACTCTATCCACAGATAACTGCTTTAGATATTAGAGAAAGCTATGGTAGCTTGCTACTGGCAGAGATTTCTTTGGGAGCACATGTGCACTGGGTTGCTGAAACAAATGACTGAAGACAGCTGCCTAGATAGTAAACAGCCTCTCTTGACTTTGATTGCTCCTTGGGCTGCAGGACAGGCTGAAATTGAAAGGCTAACTGAAATCTTTCCACAGTCACACAAGAGATGGCTGGGAAACGACAATTCTGAAGCAACAGACCAAGATGTGCTCTTTCCTACACTTCAATACAAAACCAAGCTCCAGGTCCCATTACAATGGTTGATACAGAAGCTTAAAAAAAAAAAACGTTGTGGGCTAAAATTGAACATCTCACTCTAGCAAAATTGGTTATGAGCATGTGAAAAAATTAGTGTGTTCACAACAGTTTATCTGTACAGGAACGTCCAGAACAGCTAAGGCACATCAGTGACGGAGTACAGTGACAGGTGCTGGAACTTTACAGAGGAAACAAACCCAGCCAGATGCAAACCAAATCAAGTTTAGATGACAGGCAGCTCTGGACCTGAACAAGACACTCCACTTGAGAATAAAATTTTGCTTTAAATGAATACATGTTGATCCTAATTGCTTTGCTCTAATGTCTCTGGATGACCTTCTGGTAACAAGTCCTCTACTTTCAATTAAACCTGGTTTTAATATGAATATGCCAGTAAAGTGCATACCATAATTTTGAAAGGGCAACCTTGGTGGCAAGAGACAGAACTCTGAAATCAAGCCATACAAGTGTAAGGTTAGAGGAAAGAGTCCCTCCTCCATGTCTCCTTTGTCCCTGGTTTCATAACAAGCAAGGCAGCTCCGTTCAACTCTAAGTTTCTGCTCATTTGGCCTACAGTATTTTGGTAGCTTCCCTTTGGCTTAGATTTCAGATCCTTGATTCATCTTCCCATTTATTCTATTCAGAAACCCATCCTACAGGGCATTCGAAGGCAAGTGAACTGTAAGAACTGCTGCCATAGCTGCAGTGTTCATAACTATGTTTTGGTCCCACATGTCACCAGACGAACTCTTAAATCTTCACTTGAAAATACAAAATGAAGTAAAACATTGAATAATTCCTATAAACCCCTTCCTCCCCCAGCCTCTAGGGTTTAAGAATCCAAAGGATAAAAGTACACATGTAGCATGACCAGGGATGAGAACAGCACCTAGTTAAAAATTTACCTTATTTTTGGTACACCACAGTTCCAGAATGTGCAGTTCTGGGTCAGTCACAGCTGTACCAGCATACAAATGATCTAGGAATGTTCTCTACTTTGCAGATGGTGCAGGAACAGCAGCTCCTGAAGGTACAGAGAAGAAATTTAGAGGGTATTCTTACAGCTATCTTGGAAGGGTCCTTCCCAGCAAGGAATGCAGCTGAACACCCCAAACCTGACCTAAAGGAATTATCGTCTTGGGTAAAGATGGCTCTTGATTGTTTGCTTGTTTATTTTGAAAATAAGGTACAGATTCTGCAAAGGAGAAAAAAATCGCAAAAAAACTCAATTCTAAATATTTGATCAACTACTGTCCTGTAGCCTGTGGTCCAGACTAGGGAGCATCCTTCTGTATTTTTGCAGTCCTTACATATTTGAGTAGGAGGAGAGACTATGGAATGAAAAGGTCAAGCTAATACGTGCAAAGTCCATTGTCATCTTAGATGTTTTGTTAACTTGCTTGTGGAAAATGTCCATTAATGATTGCATGGGAAAAAAAGGTGAGGAGAACAACCAGTAGTTTGAGTAGAGTTTAATTTAATCAGACATATTAACTATTGATGCACTGACAGAGTCTAAAGGACATTCATTTGTCTTCAGCAGCCTTTGAAGGCAACACTTCTGTCGTTATAAATTAACATTTCATGTGAGAGGTGGAAAGCATGAGGCTCGTCAAGTGCTGTTTGACCACATTAAGCAGGGTCACTATATTTTCTCTCAAATTTGTGTGAAAGGTAATAAAACTGGTTAGGCTGCAAAGAACACAGATTTCCTGTGAGATACCAGTGAAGTACCACAAAGATCCCTGGTGTCATCACAGCTGTGCTGACAGGGAACTTGGCCTACTCTGTTCGGGGAGATGTGGATCTAGTGGCAGAACTGTGACCCCCTCAACTCAGTCTGGCTGTCACTGCCAGCATGCCATCCAAGATGTGCACACCACCCTCTTCTGAAGAGGTCCCATAACATGGGCAAGGCCTGAAGCAGATGTTCAGATGAACTGTGTCACCAGTTTAACCACTGTCTGACAAACTGTTCAGCCGCGCACAAGAAAGATGGAGAAGGACTTTTCACAAGAGCAGATAGTGTCAGGAAAAGGGGGAATGGATTTAAACTGAAAGAGGGCAGGTTTAGACTAGATACTAGGAAAAAATTCTTTACTGTGATGAGGGACTGGCACAGGTTGGCCAGAAAAACTGTGGATGCCCCATCCCTGGAAATGTTCAGGGCCAGGCGGATGAAGCTCCAAGCAACCTGATCTAGTGAAAGGTGTCCCTGCCCATGGCCAGGGGTGCTGGAATGAGATGATCTAAAAGGTCCATCCCAACTCAAACCATTCTATGATTATGTGATTCAAATGCCGATTTGTAAATCAGTTTTCCATGTCAGTCTCCAAATCTATACGTATGTGCAAAATAAACATCACGCACAGAATTACACACAGAATTAACAAGGTTGGAAAAGACTGTAGAGCTCATCAAGTCCAACCTTTTACCTAATTAACAACCTATCCAACACCAATCCATCATCTAAACCATCTAGACCATCTAAACTATCTAAACCATCTAAATTATGTCACTAAGTTCATCATCCAACCTGTCCTTAAACATATCCAGGGACGGTGACTCCGCCACTCCCTGAGAAGCCCACTCCAATGGGAAATCACTCTATCTGTGAAAAAATTTCTCCTGATATCCAACCTAAACCTCCCCTGATGCAGCCTCAGACTGTGTCCTCTCGTCCTGTCACTGGGAGCCTGAGAGAAGAGACCGACCCCCGCCTGACTACAGCCTCCTTTCAGGTAGTTATAGACAGCGATAAGGTCACCCCTGAGCCTCCTCTTCTCCAGGCTGAACAACCCCAGCTCCCTCAGCCGTTCCTCACAGGGCTTGTGCTCCAGCCCCTTCTCCATCCTCGTTGCTCTTCTCTGGACACATTCCAACAACTCAACATCCTTCTTAAACTGAGGGGCCCAGAACGAGACACAGTTCTCAAGCCGTGGCCTAAACCAGTGCCAAGTACAAAGGAAGGATAACTTCCCTGGTCCTACTGGCAACACTATTGTTGATGCAGGCCAGGATGTCATTGGCCTTCTTGGCTGCCTAGGCAGAATGCTGGCTCATATTCAGTTTCCTATCAACCAACACACCTAAGTCCCTTTCCACCTGGCCATTCTCCAGCCACACCATCCCCAGCTTATAATTCTGCATGGAGTTATTGCAAACCCTCTCAGCACCCTAGGATGAATCCCATCAGGTCCCATAGACTTATGAGGATCTAGGTGGGACAGCAGGTCTGTAACATCTTCCACCTGGATCACAGGGGGACTACACTGTTCCCTATATCAACTAGTTTAAGCAACCACTTGTCCTGTAGACCATCAGTTTTACTATTAAAAACAGAGGCAAAGAAGGTATTGAGTACCTCTGCCTTTTCCTCATGTTCAGTAACTATATTCCCTTCCTTATGCAATAAAGAATAGAGATTGTCCTTATCCCTTCTTTTACCATTATATGAGCAAACCTTCTGCAAAATTTGTAACAAAAGAAAAACACCAATCACCAGGCTTGGAAAAATGATAATCTATAATATCTTTTTGTATTTTCTTTTTCTTTATGTGATTGAAAAGCTTTTTTGGTTTTTATGCTACTCATATAGTTAAAGATGACATTACCTATATTACCTATATTACCAAATGGGGGAAAATTCATCTTAATTAAAAGTAACTTCCCTCTCACTTAAATTCTCCTGCTATGCAACACAATGAATAAATGTAGTTGCACGGAATGTTTTTTCAAGATGTGGGAATGGCCTGAAGTTATGTCAGGTGAGGTTTAGGCTGGATATTGGGAAAAAGTTCCTTACTCAGAAGGTAAAGTGCCCTGTTGGGCACTGGAACAAGTTCCCCAGGGAAGTGGTCAAAGAACCAAGCCTGAGAGAGTTCAAGAAACCTTTGGATGATACTCTCAGTCACAGGGTGTGACTCCTGCGGATAGTCCTGTGCAGGGCTAAGGGTTGGACTCAATGATCCTGGTGAGTCTCTTCCAACTCAGAATATTCTCTGATTCTGTTAACTTGCTTAGTAAAAGTTTATTATAACAAAAAAGAGAACTACGACAACTTTTACATAATAGTCTTCTGAATCTGCTGCATATGTTTGTATTCTCTAAACTGATGCAGGAATATTTGGGTTTGGTAAATAATGAAGTCTTACACATTAGAACATTAAGGAAAATCACAGTAATTTAAGGTTATTTTAAAAATCACATATACTTCAACTAACATACAAAAGTGCACATGCAATGACAAATGAGTGCTGGTGACATGAAGCACATCTCCTGAAAGTGTGAAGTGGAAATAAAATTAGCACTGTATCTCCAAGCAAAGGAATTTATCAGTTCTATAAGCAAAGGAATTTATCAGTTCTATTTTCTTTCAGGAAATATATAGTAGTATATTTTTATTATGGTATAGGTCTGTCATGATGACTAGGTTTGCCATAAATTCCCCAAGATCAATGCTACTACAGACCATAAGTGCTATTTTTACTGAGATACAAATTTTCTGTTATTAAGCCCCATCTTCTCATTCTTGATCTTATTATATGTCACTCACAGTAAAGCTAATCCTCAGTTAAGATAGTACATGTTATATTCAGATAGCTCAGAATGCACTTACTGTTGTAGGAAAAGGATTCCATCTTCTTCAGATTGGAAGAAGATTCCTTAAAGAAGAAAAGCAAGAGTCAGAGCCATCTCACATAGGAGCAAATCTTGCATATGCTTATCTACACATGAGCATGTATGGTTCCATTAGTGAAAAGACTGAAAAAAATCACAATACATAAATAAATCACTTTTGCAGAAAATACCTTCCTTTTCCCACATGTCACAGCTCTTTCTGAGCTCAAATGCTTGTTTAACTAGAGGGAGGCAGACTGGTTTATGCTGCTTCTGCTTCGTTTTTTAATCCAGAATATCAGGTTTCTTTCTCAAGCTTTATTTTGTACCAGCCTCACACCTTAACAGGCTAGAATAACAACCTTTATGGAAGAATACTATGCAAAATGGTTACATATACATTTGCCTTCACCAGTGGATGCACAGAAAACAGAGAACTGGATCTTCAGTACTGCTGAAAAGCAGTGCAATCTAGAGCAAGGCAAATACCAGAACATCCCCTCTAGTCCCACACTACAAACTCCAGGGTGAAGGCTTCAGTAACCAGAGCAGTGGCAGGGGAGATGATGATGCATTAAAGAACATCCCAGAAGAAAATAATGACTCATTTGTTTTATACAGAACTATCAGCAGCCTCTGCCTGTTGAGCACATGACATGGGGGGCTGTTACCAACCACATCACAGGCCTGCTGACCCTCCAGTGAGATTCTAACTGTACACTGCTGTGTCAGTCAGATGCTCTAGAAATCCTCAATCCCCCTCTAGTAGATAGCTTTTAGTCTTTGCAAAGACTATGCAAAATAGACTTTGCAACCACGGGCCACAGAGATGACTTCAGCTCCAGAGCAAAGAGATGACAACCTCAGCAAATCAAGGGCAAATACTTTTGTTGAGGTAGTCACCATGTAGAGGACGAATCCTGGAGACGGCTCCTCAGAAGTAGTGTTTGCTTATTCCCTGCTGACAATTCATCTACTGCTTGCCAACAGAGGGTACTGAAGTTTAATGGCACAAATTTACCAGGGCAGGAAGCAGAATAATGCATTCCTGTGAGACTCTGCAGAGTACAGACATACTCTTTTCATCTTGCTTGAGTACCAGGTTCATTTAATAGACTTGAGTTAGCTCTCCCCTCTCTTACTTAACTATATTAAAATACCAAGGAAGGCATTTATTTTCTGTCAATTAAATGGAGATGATAATAACGGCAGTATGAATCAGCCAGAAACCTAAACTCATGTAATTGCAATCTCATTTCAATGCAAATGCTGTCAATTTTTTCTCTATAATGGAGTCCTGTCAGTTGAGATGTAGCATTATTTCCAATACTGCCCTTAGCCTAGTCTTGGATCTTCGAAGGCTGAGACCACCATCCCAAATTACATTGTATTTTTCTAGTTATGCTCATGCATCAGTATGTTGGCAACACAGCATATGCTAAGACAGTTCACAATTTATCTCCAAATGTCTGTTAAGAGCCCCAGGAAGCACCAGGTTTTCATTTTGCACTGCCAAGACAAACTGGGTGACTGGGGGGACAAAAGGCAAAGGAAGATTCCACAATGGGAGAAGGTTATTTTGAGCTTATGTCAAGCTGACATGCACGGCTTGTCTATCTAAATATAGATTTGTCCACTGTAAACACCCTGAGTCTGCATTTAGTGCAGACACATGCAGAGTTACTCAGCAATGATAAGCAAGCTTTACATCCACACCCAGGCCCACAATAACTCTCGACCATAACCGATTAAAAAAAAAATAGTTTGTAAGTGGATTTTTGTATCCAAAGAGAAAAATTAACCAGGAAAATCCTACCTCCTTCTGCTGGCATCACAGTTTTGACATCTAAGCTCTCAACATGAGAAGTTCTCCAAGTGGCTGCAGCTTTCAGGCCCAGATCTTTAACTCTCCATGGTTTCCAGAAGCCAGGCAAGTAGGGGCTACACAGACATGTTCTGCAGTGGCTTACATGCAACAAGGCAGGAAACAGCCTGTGCTGGGCAGGTGTGGGGCATTGTTCTGCCACTCAGAAATCCTGGTTTCTGTACCATGGTTTCCTGCTAACTCCTGTCTTCCACTTGTTAGTGTTTGCTCTGCCTCTGAATCATCAATCCCCTTATTCTAGGGCATAAACACTGTGCTATGCTGGAACTCTCTATCTCAAAAGTCTGGTAGTCTCACCACATCTGCAAAGAGCTTGGACAACTTACCATCAATAAATTAGCTTAAAACCTACTTGCTCTGACAACTACAATGTAAACATATTCTGTGTTCTACCACTGCAATGTGGTACTCTCTCCAAGTTATGTGAATCATCCCCCCAGTGACTGTGAAGAGAACTGGAAACCATTGTCTGTTTACTGATTATTGGAACTTCCTTACCAAAAAAGTACAAACACAAAAATATGTCTTCAATGAAACAACTCCTCAGTAACTTCCCTTTAAGCCAGACATAAATATTTGACAGGACTTGTGTGAAACTTTATTTGGATTTTGAGCTCTGCTACTCAAAGAGTTTCTGGCAGAGATTACCAGATGAGAGGCTAAGGATGCTGTATTTCAGTAGGCTTGCAGTCCAAGTGCCAGTGCTGAGCTCTTGTGCCGGCCTGGAGGCAGAGTTGTGCAGGGTGAGCATTTGGGGTAGTTCCAAACCCCAGTGCAACAGTGAACCTAGAGGGGCTTTCAACTCTGATGTACATCCTCCATCAACTATGTTATGTAACAAGATCCACATTTGAAACTTCTGCAACCTATTTCAAAATTAAGTATTCCAGCTTGTCCAATAATCATTACACCAAGTAATGGAATAACTAGAAAAATTAGAAAGCTGAGTGTTCAGTGCATATATGTATGCTACATACCCATCCCTGTCCTGAAAACAGAACAAGGAAGCTTTCTTATTCTCAGTGCTGCAAATGACACTTCTAATGCAACATATCCACATATCAAGTCATGTCCAAAGCTCTACAGTACTCCTGTACTCATTTTGTGAGCATCAGGATTTCATTTTCTTTCCATTGGTGTTGTCTGTGGCTTTTTCTCTACTTCAGGAAGACTCTAGAGACTTATCACAAGTAACACTCCTTATACAACATGGCAAGGCTGGGGCATTTTAACAGTGTTATAGAGCATCAGATGTATACCACCAGCAGCAGCTAAAATCAAGTGAGAGCACCATGGTCATTTAGCTCTTTGCAACTGCTGATCATGTTTAGAAACATTAATTCACTTTTGAACATGGCACAAAAAAACCCTCTTTACAGCATTTGAGCCTTGGACAAGTGGTGTTATACTTATTTCACAGGGAATGCTCCTAAGACTTGCAACAGGCCAAAAAGATACACATGAATAAAGCAGAAGGTAACACCTCCCCCTTTTATATTGTGCATTGGTTTCCTTTGACCTACAGATTTTCTATGCTCAGAAGCAGTGGGTGAAAGAGTCTGTGCATCACACAGACAAGTAAGACATCAAATGGCAATATGCCTAGCAGTGTGCTTGTCTATGCAATCCCACCCTAGAATCTTAGAATCACTGAGGTTAGAAAAGACCAAGATCATCGAGTCCAACCTTAGTCCACACATCACTACATCAACTAAACTATAGCTCTATGTGCCATGTCCAGGCATTTCTTGAACACTTCCAGGGATGGCAATTCCACCACATTCCTTGGCAGCCCATTCTTATGCTTAATCACTCTTTCAGTGAAGAAATTCTTCCTGAATTCTTGTTGAACTTCTCCTGGGGTAGCTTGAGTCTGTGTCCTCTCACCCTGCTCTGGTTGCCTGGGAGAAGAGGCCAAACCCCACCTGGCTACAACCTCCTTTCAAGTAGTTTCAGGTAGTTCAAAGCAATAAGGTCTTCCCCAAGCCTCTTTTCTCCAGGCTAAAAAAAACAAACTCTGACAGTGAAAGCAGGAGAGAGAGGTTAAACCACCAGCCTACTGACTTCAATCTTGGAAAACCCAGTGCCCTCACACACATAAATAGAGCCCCAAGTAACAGATTTAGATGGCATCTGGACAATGTCACTGGAGAACTTGCAAGTGAAGTACACTCTAACAGGCATAAATGGGTCTGCCTTAGGAATCTTGTAGCATGTTTGTGTCCAGTCTAAACTTATTCGGGGAGTTTCTGGGCAGAGGTTGCTTTGATCCTATTGCCCCTTACAACAGTTGAACATGAAAAGCTTTTGCCTGAACAGTTAGACATACTACATCTAATATACAGCTTGGATCTAATATGTAGCTTGGATTCAGAAGTTTTGGGAGATTTTGTTGTCACAGTTTGGTTCATTTTTTCCCCCCCAGGTAAAGTTCTGTATTAAAGTCAAAGACTGATCACTTTCAGCAGGAATTCAGAGTACTCCCTGCAAGGAAGCGGTTCTGCCTTGAACTGTGGGACTGTATAAGTCAGACCATGATATGAGACTGTAAGCCAAGGCAAGGTTCAGCAATGAGGTGCAATATAGGTAGAGTTAAGGCTGGGCTTGGTGTAAGCTTTTCAGATTCTTCTGATACAGATGAGTCTTGCCTCAGAGAAAGTTTATTCCTCTGGATTACTTTTACATCCCTTGGAAGAGGCATAGGATCTTCAAGGATATTAAAAAGATTTGAGAGTCTCTGAGATAGAGGAAAAAAGTGTTGATTTGACCAAAAAACAGTGGCTTCCTTATTTGGCTACACTTATTAATGTATTTCTACACAGGCCTGAAATTTATTTTTAACACACAAAGCATTCCTATACAGTTAATAGTCATGCAAACTGACACTTGAAACTCCTCTTCCATTTTCTTTTTCTCATTGCTGTTTTCTCCTCTCCCACCCCACCCACTATGGTGATTAAGAGAAGTCTCTATAGTTTATCAAAGAGGACAACTGGCATGGACTTCACATACTATAAGATGGCATTTTAAATACTAGGCTAGGGTCTTCATGGGAAATGTCACTGCTTCAGGTTGCTGAAATGTTTTTTTCTTAAATATTATTTTACATATCCACCAATAAGGAGAATAGTCTTAGAGATTTATCTTAGTTAACAGAGTTGAAATAAAACAGATTTCCAAAGATGAATTGTAAATTTGAATAGGTCAACAGTAAATTAAACTTGCATTTGCAGAAAATAATTATTTTCCTTAAAGAAAAGTTTTCTGCTCTAGGGTAGGCTGACAAACCACCTTAAGTTTCTACAGTCCAGAGATGGAAAACATCCTTAATGGCTTCCGCTAACCTATCTTTGAAGTCCTGCAGCAATTACGTAACTGCTCTGGAAACAGGAGAGGCTCAGCCAGGAACCTTGCCTCTGAGCAGAGAGCACTTGGGAGGGGAAAAACAAACAAAAAAGTCTTTGCTGAATCCTTGCTCTTTGCAGAGACCTCTCCCTACCTCAGCCTTAGGGCAACTCGGATGGGAAAGCTGCATCAAGTGTCAGGCTTTCAGTGCCTCTTCTATTCTTGGGGATTTGTTGGGAAGGAAGAAAAAGAAGCCAGAGCATCATGTGAGAAACTTTAATATGAGGGCATAAATGCCAGGAGGACGGCTCCCTGGCTCCTTTTGCCCCTGTGGGAATAAGGTTGTTGTGCCTTTCATTGATCTCTCAGTTCTGAGGCTCAGAGGAAGCATTCACTTTAGAAACCAGTGTTACATTTCCAAAAAGGTGTAGATGTCAAAGTTAATTTCACAGCTCACTCATCCATTTGGAATTTGCAACTAAACACAGTCCTCATTTCTGTTCTAGTAAGTCCACAATAACCTCACTACAGTTATTTCATCAGAGTGAACAACAGCTGACCCACAATATCCAGGGGCCAATTTCAGCCTTCAACAAATCCAAGTTTGGAAAACTTATCAAAAGTTGACTGATGTTTGCTGAATTATATCTTAACAGACTCCTTGGATTAACACATTTCAATTAAGAACAGATAGCAATTCATAAATGCAAGTGGCACTGCTGGTAAAAACAAAACAAAACAAATCAAAACATTACAAACTTTTTTTTTTTTCTCCAGAACAGATCTAAACCCATGAATTTGAAGGGTAAGAAACAGCTGAAAAGCACGTGAGAGTATGGAAGTTGTACTGTCAGCAGCAGACAACAGTAGAACCTCCTCACGCTCATTATCATCTGTAAATTACAGGACATTTGTAGCATTAAAGAAAAAATTCTAACATATAGTTCTGCACTGGTAAAGGAAAGCAGTTACAGGAGATTGGTAAAACGCAGTATGGACCAAAGAACAAGATTTGCAAGAGAAGCAAGTGGTAAGCAAATAAAATTGGCAGCATGCTAACAAAAAACCCCAACCAAAACACACACACAAATAAAATAAACAAAATAAAATATCCAAACTGAATAATGAAGGCAAAAGGATTAAATATATTTTCATGCCAGTATAAACATTCAAGATGTGAATTTTGTAGCCTGAAAATCTATCTCAGTCAATCTCAGTCACAACCAGTTTGAGTGTATAGTTTATTCAACATTTAATGGTTTGACCTTTGAGCTTTAGAAAATCTTGAGCAAATTTTCTTACTATCATAAGACATTCCGACTATAATCAATTAAACATTAGGACTTTCTGGGAAAGAAACTAGCCTACTTTTATAGTTCGCTACCCAGGAAAAGAGATATAACCTTTTTAAGAAAAACATGCAACTTAGAAACAGCTTCATAATCAGAATATTCCAAGTATTTCAAAAGAAGAGAGTTCTATAAAAACTGAGTAAAGTGAAAGTATTTGGAAAACCCAAGCTATTTAACTAGCAAAAGTACTACAATCTGCTTCATTTCCTGTAAGAAAACAAGCTGGATTTCCCCCTCACTCCAGGCCATGCAAAAGCAAGTATCCTGCTCACATTGTGTTCTTTTCACCCTTGTTACTCCTCTGATGCAACCAAAGAGTTTTCATGTATTATCATAATAATTTGTGTCATTATTTGAATCAACACTCTATAAAATAGAGGGTGGTTAAGGTAACCTGTTAAACACCAGAACAGAAACAGTCTTTCTCTTCTTGCCTGACAATCCTGCCCTGGAAGCTGTGCTCCATGGTGATTGTTAGAAGGTCAAAGTGTAAAAACCCCCAGGGGTTCTCGCTCCGGTTAGACATGGGAGATACTTTTCACAGAAGCTGATTATTTCCTTCATGTCCAGGGTCTCTGGGGCCCTTTACACACAAAGGTAGGAACAAGCAGTTTTAAAGAAGAGCCTGTCACGAGCAGTCTCCACACTGGTCTCCAGCTTGCATGTTGCCAGTGCTAAAATTGTGCTATAGTAGTCAATGTAAAATGTGTTTGGTTTTACATTTCTCCTGTAGATGAGGGAGATGGTCAGTTAAAACAGGTGGTAAAACTAGTAGGACATGAATGATATTTCTAACCCCATTTGCACAGGCACAGACATTTCGAGGGGGGGGGGGAGGAATCTAGAAGAAATTAGATCATTATGCTCTAGGCAAACTTAGCAAAATTATTGTAGTCAAGAGACCATGTCTTCCCAAGAATCCAGGTAAGATTTGAGCTGGAAATATAGTCAACAAATTTTAGTGCAAAGGGCCATCATTTCAGTAAGGTCGATTCCTAGAATATACCATAAAAGAGAAGCATAAGCTTTATTGTGAAGTCTTGTTCTTGCAATTAATTGTCCCTTAAATCAGAGAGACTGCCGGAAGAAGGGCACAGCATTCATGGAGCATCTCTGGGAAGCTCTCGGGGTGTTTTACCTAAAAAGATACATTCCTCTCTTAATTCAGATATTAATTTCAGTTACACAAGCTCAATATATATACATGTAATAGTAGGGGATGCTTGAGTCCAGAGAGAAATTTTTTTAAGAAACTTAATGTCTTTTCACATATGAAACAGTTAACTTGAAAACCCTTAATTACCTTCAGGAACTAACAGCATTAGAATTGTCCTCAATTAAACACTCAAGAAAACAGCCAGACTAATCCTAGAGTTCCTTAATAGTGTGAGGAATGCAGTAATTTTTAGCAGATTTAACTCCTTAGTATGTTGTCATGGCAGATACTTGTTTTGGAAAGAAAACCCAGGAAAATAATTTAAATAAAACTTATGACAGGTACTGGTCAATATGTCTGCTGTAAAAATCTGAGCAGGAAAAGTGAAGATACAATATTAAAATTATACAGAAATAAATCGTGACAAGGAAAAGCAACTCAAGAGTCCATCAAATTTAAGCACCATAATCATTTTAATCACCCATCCACAGAAACTAATTTCTAGCAACAGTTTCTGTGAAAACCAAGATTTTGAAAATATATACCACTGTAACTGTGGATTTCATCACACTCAGCAACTTCAATATCAAAGAATCACAGAATCATCTGGGTTAGAAAAGACCTCCGAGATCATCTAGTCCAACCTTTGACCCAACACTACCTTGTCTACTAAGCCATGGCACTAAGTGCCACATCCAGTCTCTTCTTAAACTTTACCTCCAGGGATGGTGGCTCCACCACCTCCTTGGGCAGCCCATTCCAATGCCCAACCACTCTCTCCGTAAACAACTTCTTCTTGATGTTTAACATAAACCTCTGAGGCTCTGTCCTCTTGTCCTACTGCTGGTTGCTTGGGAGAAGAGATCAATCCCCACCAGACTGCAACCTCCTCTCAGGCAGCTGTAGAGTGATAAGGTCTTCCCTGAGCCTCCTCTTCTCCAGGCAAAAAAACTCCAGGTCACTCACCTGCTCCTCAAAGGATTTGTGCTCCAGTCCCTTCATCATCCTTATTGCCCTTTTTTGGACACACTCCAGCACCTCAACATCCTTCCTAAATCAGGAGCCCAGAACTGGACACAGCATTCAAAGGTGTGGCCTCAGCAGTACTGAGTAGAGGGGAAGAGTCACTTCCTTGATCCTGCTGGCCACACTATACCCAATACAGGCTGTGTATCTACAGCAGTTTTTGCTGCTGACTGCCAAGATGAGTGTTAAGATTTACTAGAAAATTACAACTTGTTTCATTCACTGTTAAAAAGCTCTCAGACTCAGAATGGCAAGAGCCCTGCTCACAACATTGCTTTTCCACACCAGATCAAGGGGGCCTCCAATGACAGGAGAAAAGGCAGAGTGTGACCATAGGGACTGAGAAAGGAGGCAAGATAGTGTACTTCTGAAGTTCGGCCCCAAAAATGCATTCCATATTGTGACTGGGAAAACCAAACTTCCATGTAATGCATTATAAAGAAGATCTGAAGCTATGGACGTGCTGTCTACCACATGGTGATCCTTGAACACAGATGTTCCATGAGGTACCTCCAATTTCTTGAATTCATCTCCAGTGTGGCAAAGCATTCATGCTGTGAAGTTTAAATCAGTCCCACTAGACATCATTATTTCCCTGCTTGTTAGCAAGAATGGAGAGGGTCACACCACAGATACCTGAGGTTCCCACAGATCACTCTTCAGGTTTACTTAAATTAGCATGCTAGTTTGTTCAAGGCTTAAAAGTAAAAACGTATGGGACACAGTATACAGCATTTCCACTAATATACAGAATTTGGAGCTAATCTTGTTCCATTCTGCAAACACAAACCACATCCAGCTTCCATTTTTTTCCTTCATTTTAAATATTCCAACTTTGGCTCCATATCACCCAAAGGACAAGTCTGTCACAGGAGGCATCACTCACTGTTCACTGGTTAGCAAGCACAGGCTTTTCCATGCAGGAGCAGAGAAAAGCCATAGCTGACTTCCATCAAGAGCCCCGAGGCTGTGAAGCAAGGTTTCCATCTCAGTCTCTCCAATTATTGTATTTACTGTTCGCTGCATTCCAGTAAACTAAGTCTATATACATACCTCCAGTCTCCACTTGGGAAATGCAGGACTGACTTCAACCTCTTCTTGCTTCTGGGCAGAAGGATGGATATACTGTGTACTTTGAATGGTGTGGAATGGCCTCAAAAGCACATGAAACAGACTGATAACCAAGCCAGCATCTTTATATACAGGATTAGGCTTAATAAAATTGCTTGCTTTGCAATGCATCATGCTTTTCCCCACCCTCAGCAGTTTACCAGAATTTCTAAGTTAACTCCTGCAATGCTGAGAACTTGCTTTCCTTTATAAAGTGATACAAACATTAGAAGAAATACAAAAGAACATCTAAAGGGGAGATCACCTGGACAAGACAAAGTAAGCATAAGCCAATCATATGCATTACCTTTCCCTTCTGCTCTTCTGAAAGTATTCAAGTGACTCATTCTGTTGAGACAAATGTCAGAAAGAAAACAAAGGACATGTATGAAGACAGACAGCATCGACACAGCTCATTCACCCAGCTACAGACCCACTGGCTGTGGCAGTCAGAGACAGGCAGAGCAACTGCTTGCTCAGCATTTGCAGTGGGGCAGAGATGAGAATAAAGACACTCTAAGAAATACTGCCCATGTTCTAGGAACAGAGGCACACAGATCAGCCAGGTTAGCATTCAGTGAAATACACCCATGGCCTGGCACCCAAGAACTTGAGGCCATAACACAAGGATTTTTGTGGTCAAAATGGAAGAGCACAATCCCATCGCATGCAGAGGCCTGTGCTGACTTGAGAGATAAGCCAGAGTGGCAGCTGAACAAGAAGACAGACACAAGGAGATCCGAACAAGTTTAGCAAGACTCCAGACATGGAATACAGGATAGGCACAGGTAAGTGCTACTGAGACTTTCAGATCTAAGTCCAGAAACTTGGCAAAACACCCAGATAGAGAAAATAATACTTAAAAAAAGCTATTGAACTACACAGGTGAGCTTTGTGCTAAGTCGATGAATGAATGTACACAATAAAAAAAGTGACAAAACCAGAGACATCACCAGAGATGGCCCAACAAAGTACGCACAGAATTTACACAAATGCATGCAATCCAAAGTTTACAGCTGGTTCATGCTTTAAAATTATTAAACATAATAAACTGAAGTAGGCCACCAGATACCATGACCTTTACTACAATAAAGAAATAGCAAAAGCACCCTTTTCTGAGTTGCAAAATATACTGCACACCCCTTAGCACAGGCAAGGAAACATTTTTTGCCTTCTCTTTTCACACTTAGTAACAGATTACAAAAATAGCTGTACTGCCATGTACTGCTTTTGACTCAAAACATGTAGGATGTTTATCTATAACTTTGCACAAATACACCGTTTATCTATAATTTTGCACAAATACAATTCCAGTGAGCTTAGAAAAACTGGTAAAAAGATGAAACTCTGTTCTTCTCCTACCCCACTCCACCCCCACGAGAAAAAGTATCCTCAAGATAAGCAGGCCTACTAAGACCAAAGGACATTGCAGTTCTTGCTGTGGCTAAGAAAGCCTCAACTCTCACTGGAAGGCAGCTGTAAAAGGTTAAGCAGACATGTTTAACTCAGAAATGTACTCTGGAATTTCCCCACAATATCAGCTCAAGCAATATAGCTAAATTCTTCCAAGACAGAAGCAAAACTGATGGAGTCAAGCATGCATGGTACTTTGAATATTCACTTAATCCAAAGTGAGGAGAACCTCCTATGCAAACTTTATTATGCAAATAGGTTAATCTCCAGGTTCCACACTCAGACATTTAAGTGAAAATATCAGAAATGGCCCAACTAGAATCAAAGGCAGCAAAAACAAAGACATGCATGTATCTTTTCTCTGGTTGCTACTTCTCATTTTTCTTCCTCTTTTTCCCAGTGATGACAGGCTGACAGAGAGAAGTAAATATATATCCACCCGGTAGTCTTCCATAAAAGTAAATACAAAAAAATCAAGTGTTTATTGGAAGTCTGCATGAAGGCACAGATGAGCTTGATTACAGACACATTTTAACAATTACAAATATATGTAAACACCTTGAGATATACAAAAAAGCAATAATACAGCTAATACAGGAATAAAATGTAGCCTGCTAAAAACCCCCGAACTTTATATCTGAGGTCTTATAACAAGCTCTGACCCACATCAACACAGTGTATCACTCTTAAAGTCATCACTTGCATTCATGCTCAACAAATCTGCACTTTGGCCATTGTTTGATATCCCAATTCAAATAGGCTCACTTCGCTAGGATCAGAAAAACAAAGGAACCAGCTAGACACCCAATCAACCTATAATGAGGCTTCATTGATTCTCTAAATATACAAGAGCAATCATCAAGGTACTGAAATTAAACATATGTTTCGGTAAAGCTCAAGGATGCTTGTTACACTTCTACTTGCAGTTGAGGAAATTGCTGTATTTCTGCAGGAAAGGAACAGTCTACAGCTGTCAGGTGATTTTTTTCTTCCTCCACAGGAGGCTTAGATTTCATCTGAAACACCTGCCAAAACAAAAGTCAGCAATCACAAACTAAAGTGCCTTGGACAGCTTAGGTTTTACCACTAGAATAAAACAATCTCTGTTTATAGATGCAGCATTAAGATACACTATGAGAAAACCCACTTTTGCACATAGGAGACTACTACTTCCAAAATTTCTGTGGAAAGGGGAATTGGTTTTTGTGGCTTTTGCTATTGTTGTTGGTGGGCTTTTTTAATTAGATACTAACGCCATAAAGAACCGCAACATGGTGTTTTTTAAAAGGAAAACACACCGAAAAAAGAATTAAGTTTTAGTACAGGCAATTCCCAGGCCAAGACAGAGTACTCTGAGCAGCAATTTACTACAGGGACACAGTGTTTACAAACTCAACCCTCAACCATCTGTCCTAATTCCTCACTCCTCCCTCTATAAAAGCTTTATCACCTCTGGAGCTCCATCCCAGTGAGGAAAGACTCTTATTCAGGTAATACATGTAGAACAAAGCTTAACACAGCTACGACATTTCTCCTGACCCTGTGGCCACATCATCCCAACCTAAAGATGAGGTAGTACTTTTCTTTGGAGCCTAACTAGTTGAGTAGGAACAAGCAGTGTTCTTCCTAATGTAGCAGCTGTCTGTAACGCAGTGCCAAACTCCATAGTTTATCTCCTCAGGACACACCTCTAATCCAAAACCAGCACCAGCTGCTTAAAAAAAAAAAAAAAATCATTATATAAGCACACACTCCCACTTCTATGACTCCAATATAAAGGCCATGGTCTGGTATATTCAGTGACTTTCTCCTGTGTACAAAGTGACAATGACTCTTAACCTCTGTTTGTACTGAGACTAATGGTTATTACCCAAGAGTAACATGAAGATATCCCAAGTATTTATTGCCCAAAAGTAACATGAAGATATCCCAAGTATTTATTACGGTGAGATGTGAAATTTAAACTATTAAAAACTTAAATCTCAGTTCAAAAAAAAGCTGGGAGAGGAATACAACTCCTCAGGGAACTGAGGAAACCAGATTGTCTCTATGCATACAATCCATTTGGTAATTAGGGGCTCTGTTTGCTCTCTCTTCAAGAGGAGAGATCATTCTTCTCAAAGAGGTTGTTGTAACATATGCACGTATTATAATTTTATATCTTACACTCATAAAGCTTCTGGTTTCTTATGAGATGGCTTGAACCGGAGAAATATGCTCTGCATAGTCCATGCTCTGTAGACTCCCAAGGATCAAAAAGAAATAAACTGCCATGACTGAAACAAAAATGAAACACCAAAAACAGTTGAACAGTATTAGAATTTGTACTGCTTGTAAAACTAAGCACTAGGATTAGAAAAAGCACTATAAAACTTAAACAAGGTCCCTGGGTACATCCTCTTAGCAAGCAATAATCAATATTGAGGATGAGAGACTGTGTTTCTTTGACTGACAAACTATTCAAGGCTCTTTTATTTGTCTCCATGAGGAGTTCCCAGTTATTTAACAAAATATACAGCCTGTATAGTTTCCTGTCAGCAGTGCAACTTGTACAGAACCCAGGAAGCTTTCTCGTTTTCATTGCTTCCAAGAATGCATTTTTCTTTCAGCTGAAGTACACAGCGATTCCACCTAGGCAGCTGGATTCCTAAATGCAAACATTTTGACAGGAAAGCAATCTATTCTGTTCAGCTCCAGTACAGCAATTGCCAATGAAAAGCACTGACACTTTCTGGCAAAACTCTCAACAGTACTTTCTCTGCCCTTGGGAATATGCTCTCAGAAGAGTACATGTAACTAAAAGAGACTTATCTGGCTTTTAGCTAAAAGCCTATCTCCAAACAGTCCCACCTCTTCTTCCAAAGAACTTCTCTGGAACAAATTGTGGATAAAATAAACTCTTAATACTCTACAGAGTATCAGCTGCATTCCAAGTCCAACCTAGATCCCTTTGAGAGAAAATATAAGAAAAAAGCTGCTTGATTGTCAGAAAGCACTGCTGAGACAGCTAAAAGGTAGATTTTTTTTTTTTTTTTTTTTTTAAATCTCACCAAACGCTCATCACAGCTAAAATTGCTTGTGGCCTTCCACAATTAGTGAGGATGTAGTGTGCACTTGCCAGGCATTAGTGATGAAAAGGACAACAGAAACCCACCCAGGCGCTTCCAGGACAAACCAAGCACTTAAGCCCTCAGAGTAAGCTGGACCTCACTGTCAAGTGAGTGTCTCCAGTCTACAGGAGATCTGACAAAATCACAGCTGTGGAAATCATAATTCATGACTATAATTCACAAGGAAAACTGAAAATCCATTTACATTTATTAGGAGATGGTTATGCACAATTTTTCATCTTATTCAAAAAATCTACAAATAGAGTTTAACACTTCTGATTGCAAGCAAATGTTTGTTCAATGTTCCTAGTTCGAGAAGGCCAATTTAGCGCCTTGTTACACTTTCAAGATTTAGGATACATTTATCAGTTCTTTACTTTCTTCTGGTAACAGTCCCACTAGAATAGTAAGGAGAGTTCACTAAGACACTTTATAACAGCAGCTGAACTTGAGTAATGCAAATTCACTTTTGGAATATGCTTCAAACATAAATTATTCTAGGCAATTTTCCATGTTGAGATCTAAAACATCACCAAAGGCTCTTCTCCCACCCACATTTGTACTACTACCACCATGAGCTTTCATTCCATAGAGCCATATGTCCAAGAATCTCAAAGCACTTCAGAAAGGAGGGCACCATTTCAAACAGTGGAATACTTGAGCTGGAATCCTACTTAAAAAAGAATGTATTTTTTTAATTCGTCTTATGTTTACAAAAGGACAAACATCAAACCAATCCTATCTTGACCTTACTCCCACCTCAGACTGCCTGTTACTTTCTAACACGCAATCCTACCACTGATTCAGGAGCTCTGTTACATTACAATGCTCACAGCTGCGTTTCCTCTGTGAAAAGGTGAGCATCCACTATGGTCAATTATTTCCAGATGGAAGCACTGGTCAAATTGTAGGTCTCCCACAATCTCGAGAATCACTTGGCTGGAGAATCACTATCATATTTAATGTAATTTGATAATGCACTTGATCCCATATTGGTTTAAGAAGTGTAATAGACTACATATGCATTTCTCTAAATTCTCTCAGAGCTGAAACTACATAGCTACAGTGTAGAAATTCTAGTTTTGCCTTAAGCAGAATGTTTTACATTATTTTAACTTACTACTTTGATTTAATGCACTAATTTTATAAGGACTTTCAGTTTGCAATTATGACCAAATAGGTGAGCGGTAAACATGACAATACATGTACAAATGTTAGTATACTACCAAAATGCTGTACTTTCTTCTTGAAAATGTCCTTAATAAAGCACTAGGCATGTCAAACAAACTTTTGTAAACAAAAGATAAATTACTCATGTTCTGCTCTGATTACAGCCAGATACATACTCTCATAAAATAAACATTCTCTTGTCATTTTCCATGGCCCACATATCCATATATATGAGGTAAACCAGTTAAAATTATCAATAATACATAAACCTCAGTACTCAACAGGAACCTCAGGAAAAACGTAACCGAATAAAATGTCAATATGAAGAAGTGACACTTTGTTCCACTGCAAAGTGAAACCAATTTATTTGTACTAAATGAATGGAAAGAATGTATTCAGAATACATTTCTTTTTACATTGTACCGGCTTAGGCTGCTAAATAAGCATTCATTAGTGCCATGTTGTGCTACTTTCTTGTACTCTGTTTCTACCAAGCAATACAAAGTTTTGGCTTTTTCGTCAATATATTCCTCTATGCTCATCTTATTTTCTAACAGACTTTCGAACATTTAGAATACGTGTTCAAACTTTGCTTCAGGGGAATCACAATTAATATATTTTAACAAGAAAGAAATTATCATCAGTTGTTTTCTACAATCACATCGCCTTCTGCAGCAAAAAAAAAAATAAATCAAAAGAGCACACTTGAATCAGCAATCAGTAACCTGTGGCAGGACCACACTTACCGAGGTCATTGTGACAGCTCACACAGTATGGGCAGCTTACAGGTTAATGTAAATGTCAAGTGACATCATCAAATCTTAAGGTCCACGAATTGTACATTCCACAGACTCCAACAAGCCAGTTCCCTCAGTGTAAAGTTCTGACTGTACCATACGTTTGAGGTGCTTTTAAACAGGAGAAATATGGATGCGTCCTGTGTGCTGAATTAAGCTGATCTGCTACGTAATACAAGAGAGTTTGTGTCTTGGGCACTGATTTAGGGTGTCTGACTCGCTTTTGCACTAGAAGCTGTTATTTTAAATGACTGAAACACAGTGCTGATTTTCCATAAGCTTGGTAAACACTGTAATATTTGAGAATTTATCACGTAGCCCATCATGCCTTTCATTTTCTGCAAATTGTCATGAAAAAATATAAAAAGGTATCCCTTTAATTTTACAAACCTAAAAGCCAGGAAAATGAAGCTTTGGAGCCAAGCAAAACGACATAATGCCGTATTACCAAACAGAGTAGCAAATGTTCCAGCCAGAGAATGGACATACATGTAGTTCAAGTAAACACTGATGGAAAAGTTTGTTAAGTTAGTGTTGTAGACCCACAACACTGGCCGCATTTTATACAAACGTTTACAACACAATTAACAGTGAAGCCTATATAACCTCAGTGCAAATAAGTCAAATCCAAATATGCCAAGTAAGCCTTTGGCTTTTAGTAAACTGCTCCGTGTTATGAGTCCACTTCTGACAGAGACTGCTGAGCACATGCACTAAGGCTGAGAGGAGGGATGCACTGAATGTTGAAAATTGGCTGCCTGCGACGCTGCGGGTGGGACCGTGGGTTGCACAGGTGGTGGAGGTGGTGGCGGAGGAGGCTGCACTGGGGTCTGCGTGTTTGGAGAAGGAGGAGGAGTGGGACGTTTAAATTTGTCGGGGCTGTTACTTCTTCGTGGTGAAGGCCTCTGCAGAACAAATATTGAAATTATGTTTAACACACTCCTGAACAACGTTAGGTGCAAGTCCTCTTAATGTTGGCAAAGGAAAAAAAAAGAAAAAATACACAAATCAGAACAATTATGTGGGAAGAAATTTCAAAACACTGCAAGAGTCACAATACAACTCTTACATAAAATAAACGTTCCTCTGAAATGGAGTAGCAAAGGGTAGGGGAAGTAGTCTTGACATCAAACAGAACATGCATTCCTTCCTGTCAGCTTGCAGGAAATGAACACAGGACATGTCCTGAAGATATGTTTACCCATCATGACTAGAACCTAAAAAGAAATGAGATGCTGCAGGCATAGCATCTTCCAGCTGTGCCCGCCCAACCAGTAGGTGCTGATGAATCTTTAACTTCATGCTGCTGGCATATGAGGTACAACTATGTGGTACCTGTGTGTGGGTGGAAATGTTTTGAAAATCAAAGAGTCTGCTCAGAATCTCAAACTCCCTGAAAGACTCAGCCCACACTCTGGAGCAAGACCAAAGCATAATACAAGTTGCTATCTGGAGAAAAGAAAGATTACGACCCTTTCAGCTGCAGGAGTGAAGCAGTTGCTAGAGTGACCCCCTAAGCAGGAACCAGAGATTTTCAACAATTTGCACATTTAAACACAAAGATTTGAGAACCTCACTTTATCTTTACAACTCAGGGGTGTGGGAGGAGAGGGATGATCTTCCTTAACGTTAGCAATGTAAAAATACAAATGACACTGCCCAACACTAACCTCTGCACTTTTGAAACAGAAATGCCCGTACTTACCAGTGCAGTTAACATTAATCAAGAACCTCATGGCAAGACAAACCACCTACCCACAATTAATAATCAACCACAGGTGATCAACTCTGGAAAGAAGCACGTTTACAGTTCTATACCAAAAGTACTACAGGTGAAGGCAAATTTACTCTATAATGGAGATCAAAAATGAAGAGTCAAGGATCAAACTGAAGTTTAGTCAAATTAAGTATATTGTATCTATTTTTCTGCACAACTATGTACAACATATTAATGTTCTACATGAAGGCCAAGGTACTCTTGACAACTGACTGACGTCTCTGAAAAAGTATCATTTATTGCATTTCCACACATCTAATTATATGAAAGGACCTAGTATCAGTATTGAGACAAAGCCAAGAGCTACTTAACACCTTTCTCAGAACAATTAATATTTTGTCCTGAAGGTGATCTTTTTCACAGTGACTCATTTCATTTACAGTTTCAGAACAAGCAGAATTTCACAGAGACTGAAGAGAACAAGTTCCTTGAAAAACTTATTTATAAATTTAGTTTCCAGGTTTTTCAGAAACATAAAGATCTTCCTGTAACTACTTCATGTGACACACAGCCATGGGCTGAACCCAGACCAGCATTCTACCTTCCTGCTGTGCTTCCCTCCTGTTCTACCCACCATTGTAGCATTCCCACCCACCTTTGCTCAAGGAATTTGTAATAATTACCTTTGCATTCTCATCTAAACAATTGCAGAAGCGCCCATATTTTTAGCATTGTACTGAAAATTCTATTGAAACATGTTTTTACATCTGAGAAGGACAAGTATAAGCAAAAACCTAGAGGGATATTTACATACTACCATACCTGCTGAGAAAAATCAAAACGGTCTTGACACAACTGTAAGGTATTTTGTCAAATGGTTAATATTTAGGCTCTGTTTGCTCATTAAATTCCACAAATATTTAGAAGAAACACGATGAAGCAGAAATGTATCGCAGGTAAACAGGAAATAAATTCCGTTGGAAGGTATGAGAAATTGCCCTAACAAATGTTTATATTAACTTTCTTCTTTGCCAATGACAACAGAAAATAAGAGTTAACTGCCTGTTACAGTGACATGATGGTAGCATTGTGTGTCATCCTGAAGAAAACCTGAGCTTGAAGCAACCTCAGATGACTCATCCGTCAGATGGTGGAGACTAGGAGAAAAATGAAAGCAATGTTTTTACTTCCTGGGACAGGCTTAGTAGCTTAGAACATCACTTTTCACACCCTGCCTGCTGATCCATAAGATGATACCTATTACTGTCCTTAAGATGATAATACATCCTATTCTTTTGCAGAAAATAAGGTTCTCCAAAAAGAATCAGTTTCTGAGGGGTGAAGAGGAAAATCAGGGTTGAAGAAAGCAGCAATAGATATCTTGGAGTAAGGAGACAAAAACAAACATTTACAAAAATGTTTTTCAAAAAAGCTTAAGGACAAGAAATCATAACTTAAAAACCAAACTGTATTGGTAATAAGTATTTACTATTTAAAATACTTACTGTAATACCATGGGATGGTCCCATATGTTGCACATGAAGGCCTGGGGAATTGTAGTAAGACATTCCAGCTCTAGTCAGTGAAGTTGGTGGTGTGAAACCAACTGTGTGACTTGCATATGACAGACCTAAAATTATTAAAACAAGGTAACATCAACATTCTTATTGGATATAAAAAAATTCAAGCGTGAGGGGTTTTCTAAAAAGCTGGTAATTGCTGAAGATTAGACTAAAAGGTTTCATCATACTGAAAAATAGCATGTAAAATTCTCTTCTTTTCCTGCAGCACATTACCATGTATTTCAAACACACATTACACAATGTTAAATGTAACTTTTCACTTAAGATAAACAGTATAAGGCTCCCCTAGCAGCTTATTTTTAGTCCACAAACACTTCCATCCAGCATTCCACTTCTCCATGGAGGAAATGGCTTCCTGAACAACAGAAGGTCTGCAGAAGTAGAGAGGTTGTGCTTGGAGAAGCCATCTAGCACTGGGCCACTATGAGGTTCCACAAAAAAAAAAAATGGGTGCAGGTGGCTCCTCCAAGGCATACCAGATCTGCACCAAAGCTTCCTCTTTTGCCTCAGTGTTTGAAAGACTTGGGGGGCTGTGAAATTAAAACATTCTGGAAAATGTTACTGGCTGGACTAGGCTAGCAACTAACATTTAAAATTACAACTTGTTTTATCTGCATTATGGAAAGCCTAATATTCAAAAGCCTGATATTCTGATGCAGACTACCTGTATAGCTGCCTAAGGTAAACAGACACAGCAACTGCTAAACGCTTCAAGTTCAAACCTTCAAGTGTTCTGAACAGCTTGAGTAATTCTCAGAAGAATACATTTTCCAAAATCTTTAGCTCATTTCTGCTTTCTGACAAAAATATCCATAAGGTAGAAGATATGACTTTTCTCAGCTGTTTATTACTAGACACAAGCAACTGCTTTGGAGAACAATAACCAACAAAAATTTCTGAAGGTCTACTAAACTTTAAGAACATTTTATAACAAATACTACACTGTATTTAACTGTTTTCACACTCCAACATTAAACCAATCCAGAACAGTGCCACTGCAGCTACAGTATGCACCATTAGCCAGCATCACCCCTCACTGCATGTATCTGTGTTTCTGCCTACCATACATGAGACAGGGAGAAAACAGAACAAGCCGCAGATCACTAATGAAGTCATACAAGCAAACAGACTCCCCATGCTTCCCTCTATTCTGTTTGAACCTGTTACACCTCCAATGTACATTTGGTGCAAATTACAAGTGACTTCAATGGAATCACTGCCACTACAGAGTAACAGCAAAATTAATCTGCTTTTTGACTATGCAATCTAATTGTCTGTAGAACACATTATATTTAAGTGCTTTTGTAAGCACAAGGACAGAAACAATGTTCAGGGAGGTGATTGTGTGTTGCAAGTCAGAGGTAAGAGCCCAGAAATAAAAGGCAAAATATGCTTCAAGTCACCTTTGTAACATGGCAATTTTGAACTGCATTGGGATAATCCAGCTCCACAAGCTTTAGAAATGCAAGTCTACATGGCAAACAAAGATGCAAAACCAGGTAGCTCATCTCAGCAGCCCAAAATCTCTATCCAGCACAGCTGCAAAGCCTAAGACAGTTTATCTACACTAAAGACTAACTGGTAATTAGATCAGCTAATCCCAGCTGCCCAGGAGTAGCAATAATTACACTATCTTCAAAGTTCCATGCACTGTGCTAAAAAACTCAGCAGTATCTCAGCTTCAAAGAGTCCTCAAAAGCGGCATCCCAAGCCATGCAAGTACAAAAGGCTCTGGGATTCAGGAGCTGGAATCTGACCCATTAAATCTGACCAACTATCCATATGAAATTACAGCATTTCTAAGCAGCTACGAATTATGTTTCCACACATTCAGGCACATCATTTCCCAAATGAAACACGCCAAGTCATACAATTACTTGATGCAAAATACAATTGATTCTGTGCTGATACTTTTGACATTCTTACCGTACTACTTAAGATACAAAGTACCCTCAAAAACTATTTGTTTTCATTCATGACTGTATTTATATATCCCAGACAGCTCTACAAAATTCCCTATTGATCTCATCAGTTCTCTAACAAACTGCTACTTCTGTTTTTCTGAAGTCTGAAACTTCCCAACTGTGGATATTAATTTATCAGCTGCAGAGGAGAGTAGAATAATGCAGGTCCCTGTGTACCAGCGCTAGCCTGAAACATCTACTGTACCAAAATTTCCAAACTCATGAACTCTGCTAGAAGTTACCATTTCAGCTGTGCTGTTTTTAACCCTGATTCAGACTTTGTTTCAGCATTCCCTGTCTGTGGGAAGTAATTCCCACTAGAACACAGCACTCTTGTATCAACTACTGATGAGAAGTCCACAGGGAACAAGGAATTTGCTTCATTCCCGACGTAGGAACAAACTGACAGAGTACTCTTGCACTGACACAGCAGCATCTAAATAGGGTGCATTGCTAATTAATCTAAATGTTACCAGATAATTAGTCCCACACACAGCTGTAATTGTAACCGCTGTGTGGACTGCAGATACAATGTGCAGTTGAGCACTCTATTATTATGAAGGCTCCTCACAAATGCCTGCAGTGGTCACCCCAGAACAAGCTGTTGGCAAGACTTTTCTGTACATCCAGTTACAGGAAATGGATGAGAAAACATGGATGATTTTCTTGGTAATATCTTGCAAAACATTGAGAGTCAAGTGATTTGGCTCACCTGAGAAGCATAAAAACCTCCTGAAAACTCATAATCATAAAGCTCACCTCCAAGGCCACAGTATGGCTTATGGCCACAGCAAGTTTTCACACATGCTTACTCCTTTTGCAACACCTGGATGAAAACTATTTGGAGTCCTTTGAAAAACTAAAGTCAACCTTAAAAATTAAAACAATTTAGACATTTTATATGTTCTAGCAGACCTGAGTAATAAAATGTCTCACTCCCATCTTAATGAATGTGTCAATACAGAGCACATCTCACCTGCCCATAGTGTAGGGCTCTGTGTGACAGGCTTTAAATGTGAGCTTGGGAAAGCAGGGCACAAAGGATACACTTTGTCATGTCCAAGTGAGTTTGTGATTGCTATGTAACATCCACAGCCAACAACTTTTAATGAATGTCCAAGTGTAATTTGAAGGGATTTTAAATTTCAGTTAGTAAATGTGTTGGTAACATGAATACATTTCTTTTGTCTTAAAATATATTCAGTAATTAGAAACTCAAAAAAGGTTTGTTTGCTTGTGTTACATGAAGTACCCGAGATAGGGATTCTGAATTTTAGAGTTATTCTTAAATAACACAAAATAGCAGTAAAAAAGCCACTTCTCTACTAAAGAGAAATGAAAATTGACTTTTTTTCAAACACATTCAAGATCAGACTTCTCTAAGAAGTTTTGATTCAGAGCACAATAGCAGTCTCATTACCAGTTCATCAAACTCTAGAAATCCATTTGAATTACGTGTCCCGTTGGGCAACTTGTGGGGAGAGGGAGGGAAAAAAAAGACAGGAGAGAAAAAGAGAGCAAAAAAGAAATAAAAGTTCAAGTGTGATAGCTACTTAACTGACCTTTAATATCTGCCCACAGATGAGAAATACATAGTATTTGTCCACCATCCCAAAACATGCCGCACTAGAAGACACCTAAGGCAAAACTATTCTTGCATTTGTGATGCAGAATGTTTTCTCCCAGCTAGCTCTGAAAGGCTACTGACCTACATATATTAATTAATAGGGCACGTTACTATGTGATGCATAAAATAATTTTAGAAACTGGGTTAAATATTTACCAGGTGATATAGGTCTGCTAGAACTTGGTGAGGGTGTATAAGGGATAGGACTGGACACAGTGCGAGGTCTTAATCCTTGTGCAGACATCTCATTAAAATATCTAACAAAAAAAGGCAAAGAATAATTAGATCAAACCTTTAAAAATGTGCCATGGTTTAAATGCTTCATTGTGATTTTTTCAATTCCCATAAGAATCACATTAGATTAATGAAGGACCAGTCACCTTTAGGAAGTCATGACAGGAACTCTCGGCATTGCAGACACTGGCTTAATTTTCAGTGGAAACAGCTGGACTTAGCCATTAGTTAAAACCATACAAGTTGCATCTGATCAGAGTAGTACATATTAAGGTCAGAGATATAAACCATGTCATCCAATCTGACCTGTACATTTTTGTACTCCACACATCATTTCTACATTGAACTCAGTAGCTTGTCTGTCTGGAGTGTATCTTCCAGAAAAGCATTCAGCACTAAACTGAAACCATGAAAAGGAGGTAAAAAAAGCATTAAAGCACTAATGATTTGTTCCAACAGCTGATCAGCCATCCCATTAAAAACATTCTTGTTTCCTATTTCAATCCATCTGGTCTCAATATTTAGCTGTTTGCTCATCCAGTCTTTTGCCACTGGAATAGTGAGACATTTTCAACCCAGGACTTTCTCTCAATAAAAGTACTTCCAGGTTGTATTGCAAGACACCTCCCACACTTCACTGTGATAAACTGAGCAGATTAATACCTCAGGCAAGGCATTTTTCCCCACCTGTAATAATTTTAGAGATATTTATTTGCTCTTTACTCACTGAAGCTTCTTCACAGACATCAAGAGCTATTTAAAAGGAAATATAAATAATACCAATTGCTTCTACTTGCCACTTACTGTTTTTATCTCAAAAGAAATTATATGGGTATTTTTAACCCCCCAACACTAGGCTGGCAGCTTTTAGGTTGAGTTGCTTATGTACTCTTCACTTAGATTTTTCATTTGCTGTCTAGATTAGATGCTCCCTTGCTCACGTTTTCCTGCACATGTGGTTGCAAATCAGTGCACTTGGGTTCATATTTTTAGATATAACTGTGCTTCTTTACTGGGCACAGCAAGACAGCAGGCCATATTAGCTTCCTAACTGCCCTTTGACTCCTACTTGTCTCCCACTGTGCTCTCAGAAATTTTTAGTAGCTCAATTTATTTCCAAATCATAGGAAAAAAATGGTAACATGGAGCAGCATTAAAAATATTCCCATTTGATGGAATTCACAATGATTTCTGCTTTGAGATCTGTTCATAAACTATTTGAAACATGCTTTGATACTGCATCTGGCTGATGTCTAATCAGGATGTTCAGAGTTACTAAACCACACTCCCTAGCACAGGCGGTACACTGTGGTGATACCAAACTTGGTTTGAATTTGAGTAGATCAGGTAATAAAAGAAGCTGCAATAGAGAACAATAGAAAACTAACAAACTGACAAATTAGGGTTTAATGAAATGTAAGTTTTCTAAAGAGCTACCAGTGGCAAGGTTAGTGAAGTTAGTGACTGGGCTTCCTCTGCAACACACAGTAACCTGCAATGCAGACAAGTGTGTGTGTTACAGGCAGCATGTCTGTGATTTAATCTCTTTGTACTCTACACAAATACAATTTTCTGCAAGTCCTACAAGTACCTGGTATTTCCCTGCTACTCCAAAGAATAGGATGGAGGATTGAGAAAACAAAGCCATCACTATTCAGGAAGGAGAGGTTTTGGGAGAGCTGTGCATTTTGCATTCAGTAAAGCATCTTCATCTATCCCCATCTACAAACAATTTGTATTATCAGCTAGCAGAATGCAACTGAAAAAAATGGGATATCTGATTCATTGCCACCATCATTTTTATAAAGAGGTAAGTTGACAAAAATTTACATTTTAAAATCGTTACTGCACATAGTTCCACAAGTCTTTTGTCTACACAGTGCTTCTAAAACTAACCCTGCTTTGTCCTTCCCTGATTTGTACTACTTACACTGGCAGGTAACTGCTTTTGAGCTATTCTCTCAGTCCTTTCTAGTACCAAAAAAATCAACATGACATTTAATTTCTTAGAGGTACAGAATAGTTAATCAGATTTTCTGGCATTTTATTGGTTACCACTCCCTACAAGTGGTTGACAAAAAAAAAATTATTAGGATACTGTACAATGTTGTGTTAATACTGGTAATTCAGACAGATTTACATTTTGACTGTATTTCCATTACATTGTAAATAGTGGAAGAAAAGATCAGGCTCAAAAACTAATATAACATTTGCTACATCACCAGATACTAATGCAATGTGTCAAGTTGAATTTCATTAAAATAAGACACACTGAATTGTAACTTTACTGCTTGACACAAAGTATCTGGTACTTTGTTCTTGGTTAATTATGGCTTATGACAAATACATTGGTGACTCAAGAAGAAATCTCTCAGTATCAGAAGAGTACACAGCACAGGGTAACTATTTTATTTATTCTAAAGGATCACTATAAATCCAAACCAGTGTAAAACAACACAACAAAATAGTGAACATTTTATAAGAAATAAAGACGTTTTATTCAAAGTCTTCTTTCAAGGTATAACTCTGTAACATCACTATGATGTGAGAAAATACTAAATGGCATGATATAAACCCTTGAAAAACTCTGGACTTTCACTAAGGTCAGTGCAAGTAATGCAGTTTGCAGTAGAGAAAAAAAGTCAAGGCTGTTATGGTTTGGACATCAAGAACAACCCAACACTTCTGGAAAGGTTTCCTCTCTCTAAGGCTTTACACAGTATCCCTTTGTATTTGGCTGAACACATTTGTCCTTCTGCAAAGGACAAATTAGCCCCGGGTAAGGACGTTGTTCCTACCTCATGGAATTCCTTGCAGTTGCCAAGTTAGGGGCGAAACAATTTTCGGACACAAATATTCTCTTCTTCACTGTTCAAACTAATGCAATTTCTACACAATTTTGAACCAATCCTACAGAAGGTATTCCTGCACCGTGCTGGAATTTGGTATGTATATTAAATCCATACACAGGTTATTTCTATATTTAATTCTCTAATATTCAAAAGGTAATATGAGTACTGATAAATAAGTCGATGCCAACATATCTGGATGGCTAAAAGGTACCAACCTTTCATCGTCCATTTCCAAGCTGGATTCACTTTCTGACAGTTGTCTGCACAGCGCTTCCCTACGCTCCATTTCCCTCTGTAATTTTCTTTGAAGTCTCAAGTTTTCTTCTCTCATATGTCTCTCCTCTTCCAAATATTGTGCCATTTTCTCTGAATCTGAAATTCAGAATTCTGTTAAATTCTGTCAAACTGAGATTAAAGTATAAGCTAAATATGTTGTGTCTAATTTTACTCCAACATTTCAAGGTGAGAGTGTAGAAAATGCTCAGGGAGAGATCATTCAAGATTTTCATCTCTCAGTCATTAGTTCAAAGCCTAATTCAGAACAGTAGCTACTAAAATAAACTGTTGCACAGCAATTTTGGAAATGAAAATGTAAAAAAACCCAAAAAAGACCCAACAAAAAAGTCTTCAGTACTTATTGAAATAAATGTGAAAAGACAGGAAAAAACCATGATGAAGAAAATAATGTATTCCTAAAATCACTAAGAAGAAATATTGATTCCTACTCCATTAAAATAATGTTGCTGCACATTTACAAAGATGTTCCTGCAAAGACAGGAGAAATGATTTTTAAAATATATTTTCATTTTAAAGGAGGAAGCACAACACAAGTTCTGAAACTCAAACTTGTATTAAAATTTCTACCTTATATGTATTCTACAGCATTCTTTCAATTACATATTTTATCACAGAAATGGCCAGCAGAACATGTACCAATATTAAAATATTTAAACTAGAATTATAAATAAATTTTAGTATTAAAAGTCAACAAAGCAATTTTTGTTTTCAAATCTAAACAAGTTGAGCAAACATCACTTAAATGGTCTGGTATCAAAGATTATTTAAAGTGATAAAATCAAATGATGGTAAAATAGGAAGCACTGTGACAGATAAATAAAATGGAATATATGATAAAGACTTATGACACATTTAGTGTACTTTGTCAAATCTTGTAATGTTTGATCAAGTTTACAGTTAAACCTTTGATAATTAAAGAACCTGAAAATGATTCATCATGTTTTGCGATCACTTCTTCATTCAGTACCCCCTAATAAAAAGAATATTCCTGCTCCCAAATTATTAACAGGTGATTTACCTCTCTTCTGTGGAAATATCACTCCTAAATGTAGCAGTATCACTTATTTTAAACTATTACTATTCCAAACCAGTTCCTAGAAGTGCTTCAGAAATAAAAAATGTAATACAAGTATCAGAATTTAGTAAGCAGATTTCATTAAGTATTTAAGAGCAATACTAGAGGCTCTCTAATAACATACTGCAAACACCAATTGCAAATTGTATTTCAGCTTCATCTTCTCCTTGCAGGCACACTCACCATTCCTATCAGCACTGTTATTCATATTGCAATTGTTTAACCTGTTCACAAATGGAGAGTACTTTTAAACTTTGATATTATTTTCAATGAGAATCTGACTAAATGCTTTGAATTTTTTACTCTAAATCACAGCAATTCAAAAAGAAACTGCTTAAAAAGAATAGAGAATATTTGAAATTAAATTAATAAGGCTAGATTTGCACAAACAGTATTTTAAATCTAAGGCCTTGCTCTTGTTCTGAACTTCAGTAAGCGAAGGCTGCAGTGCAGAATTGGCAAGTGCAAAGCTTAGCTGTCCTTATCTTCTTTTAACACCCACAAATTATTAACACCACAAACTTGTGCGCAAGGTCTCTGGAAAAGAACATCCCTGACCCATCACTGTCTTGGAGGCAAGGCTGCTGCCTCTGGCCAGCCATTTCTCTAAATGCAGGTTGACATATCCCAGTTGGCCTGTCTGGAGCAGCAGGCCACAGGGGGATAGTATTTATTGCCTCTTTGCACTCAACCAAAAATTTTTCAGTCTGTGTGGTGAGGTATCTACTCACTTACCAACTGCAATATCACACTACTGACTAGGAACCAGGCAGAACTGATGAAAATGTGACAAATTTTAGATACAGCACGAAGGAATGAAGGATTGGAATTGCTGAGTTCCTGGGAAGGTGCAAGCAGCCTCCTGACAACTAAGCCCATGTGCTCAGGCCTGCAGCCTCTTCTCTGGGAAGGCAGGACAAAAAGGTTTTCCACTGCTGGGCAAGGGGTCATAGCACTGTACAACAAATACAATGACTTCTACACCACTCTTTATGTTGTCCACCTTCAAACATGCAAGAACACCACAAGATTACTTCCGTTATACTGTGAAGTCAAAATTACAAGTGAAATTCTTCTATACAGCTAAACTTTATTTTGCTAGCTGTTAATTCTTTTGAGTAACTCTTAATTTGCAACATGAGTCTTACAAAGCAGGGGACAAAAGTGTTTTAAAAAATCTATGTTGAAATAATGCCAAGCCTCTGAAAAGAAGATTGATTGATACATTTTCTTCTGCAACAAAATAGTCAAGAAATATTTGTTTATTCTTCCAGATATCCTTCTAGTAAAGTGAAAAAACCTCCCTAAACTGCAGTTCAAATACATCAACAAGCAGCAACACTGCAACTACAAAAGTGTTTTAACCCAAACCTCCCTTAATTTTTTTTCACTTCTACATTAAATTCAAACTCGAGAAAGTACATACAAAAATCTTACATTAAACAAACTTTAAAAGATTTGAAACAATGGTTTACTCACGCTGTAACTGTGCTGCTCTCAGCTGTTTCTTTAACCTCTCCACTTCATTCTTCAAAAACCTGATATGTCTCATCATATTTTCTGGAGAGTCTATCTCCATTGATATGTCTCTGGGTGATGGTGGAGCAGATACTGGCTGGTCTAACTTCTCCTGCAAAATTCTACATGAATAATAGTTCAAACTTTACCTTCCATTCTAATGAAAAGAAAACCTCTTTTATCCTCCAGAAAACCACAGCAAGGATTCTGACAGGTATGAGATTTAATTTTAATGACTGGTTTTGAAGAGAGAAATTTAGGAGGACTTACAGTGATTATTTTAATTCAAGTTTTCTATTTTCTGAGACACCAGTTAAGATTCAAAGAGTCACACTAACATAACTGTATTTAAACGTGTAGGAAAAAAAAGATGTTAATCATCTTTAGTCATTATTCTCCCCTCCTTCTTCCCCAAAAAAAGTTCTCATAAAAGAGATGGTTGCTTGCATATGTATTTTTAATTTTAGCTTTCCCAGAAATACAGAGTTACTGTCTTAACTTCTACTAAAGAGGCAGTGGGAAGTCTCAATGAAATGAGTGCACAGCACTGAGAATATGCTGAAGTTTTCTGTGAGCTGACAGGGAAAAAAAGCAAGAGGTTCTTATATGAACAAATACAGTAAATCTAAAGCTGACCACAAATCAGAAACTTTAAAAAGAGGCTACTGGCAGTTGAAATAATTCAGTAAATTCCTTCCTCACAGATAATTTCTTATACAATTTAGCTTTATCTACTTTAAGCAGTCAGTGATGTCAGTGATGCAAACAAGGAGTTTTACAACTGCTGTAACTTTCAGGGTTTCACAGATTAAACAACTCTTAGGGGACAGAGCTGAACATATTCAATCCAGAACATTATGTATTAACAATCTCCCCCAGAGTAACAAGTGTACTGCAACATGACAAACCGTTTTTCTGCTTCAAGTTTATCCATCCTCTTCCAGAGACGATTCACTAGTGCTTCTTGTTCTTGTTCCAGAGTGTTTTCAAGGTCAATCTTCTCACGTCTTAGCTGGAGAGGAAAAACAATTAATGAAAATGATGGGCATGTATTTTCTTTAAGGACCTTTTATTAGGAAAAATCATGATTTTAAGTAATGCTACAGCAAAGAGAAGGGGAAGAAGAGACAAAATTCAGGCACGATGCATTGGTCACAGAGCCAGAGAAAAATCAAGAGACCCAGTAGTTGCACGGTTGCCATCTCTTTAACAGAAGTTCTTGTCATAGAACTTGTCTCTGGCCAGTGAAGAGAGGCATGAAACCTGGATACATGGGCATTGATGACATGACAAGCCTAGCCAAAGACATCTCCTATTCCACGTGCCTCCGAAATTCAAACTGAATTTACTGCTCACTACACCGACATTTATTCATCTGAAAAATTCTAGACCGTTTTAATGGAAGAATCACAGCTTGGTAAGTTAGTCATGAAAAAGCAGCCGCGTTTGCCTTGTGTTACATAAAGAAGTGATACAACAAAAATAGTAAAGAAAACATTATGTGAACTGTCTTGTTATTGTATCAATCCTTACTAGCAAAACAAATGTAATTATGTCTTAGCAAAGGCTGTAGAAAAGTAAAAGCTTGAATTTAATCATGTTCACTTACTGTGTGAACAAACATTCTTGATTCTACTAGCAGTTAATAAAAGACATAATGTAGAATCTTGTACTGTAAGTTAATAAAAGATATAATGTAGAACCACACATGAAAAAATCCATTATTAAAGCAGAAATACAATGCAAGTATTAATAAGACAGGAGAATATTTGGAGGCACAGCTGATCTTATTCACTAACAATGCAGCTGGACTCAAAAAGTTAGCAATAATGAAATAATGGAGAACAGATCAACAGCTTTACAGCTGGAAAACAGCATGCAGGCACTTTTCCCAGCCAAGCCTTAGTTAGCACCACTTTTGATGGGCAAATAATCTCACATTAGCAAATGGAAAAGACTGAAAACAGATTAAGTGATTTCCTCACACATTTACAGCATCGATGGGTGACGGGCTATTACAACATATAAATCTGTAAGGGCTCTGTGCTAACCACTAAATTAATACTGAGAAACCCAAACAAAACCAAGTTACACACTTCAGGTAACAGTGTAAGTTTAATGAATGTACAAATTTCATCTATAAAAATTAGAAGAATTAGGTACTGTCAGTACAAATAGATGTATATTGATGAATAATAGAGAAAATAATTAAGAGAAAGAAACACTGTTTAGAAAATCATTCCATGTCTGAGTTTCCAAATGTACATTAGCAGCTGAAGGAACGTACACTGCAATAAAAGAGAAGTCAGAAGCAACATGCTTCAGCCTCTCATGAGGGATGAGAATTTGGATCCTGAACCAACACTTTGCTCCTCACACCAGCCAGAACTGGAGTGGTAGGAAGGAGAGGACTCAGACCCAGGAGACCCAGGGCATTCTGCCTTAGGGCACTGCTCCTCAGCCAGTCTGGCCAATGCTTGGGGCTGAGAGTGTTCAGAGTAAAGTGCAGAAAATGTCCTGAGAAATCTACACTCAGTGCTTCTACACAACACTGCACAGCTATCTATATAAACACATGATGAAAGAAGTTTGAGTGCAGACTGTAGCCTCAGTGATGCAATGGTTTTTACACCGTTTCAGTCCAGCACGGTTTACTTACCTGCTCTAACTTAGTTAACTGTGTTATTGATCTCATAACAAACAAACCCAAAAAACATACAGGTGGAAAGAAATCCATTTCTTTTAATGGTAGTCAGAAGAGCGCACTGGAATTTGAAGACAGAGTGAATTATTCATAACCCTGGATTTGAAAAATCTAAGATTACATTTAGTATTACAGCAGCCACCACCAAGGCAGTGGAGTCCATTAATTATAAATCTGTATGTAGGTGATGTGCACAATGGCAAAGTCAAATCATCAGCAGCAATATACAAGTGAGTCTCGTGCTGTATCCTGAAGGCAGCTCTGATGGAATCACCAAAGAAACCAGGTTGTGAAACAGATCTAAAACTCCAAATTTCCAGCAGTATCAAAACATACTGGAAACAAGTACCTTCCTTTCCTGACATTGAGTTTTGCCCCAGTTCCTGCCACTGTGAGGACATTAAAGTTCTGGGATGAACACCTTGAATCGAACCTACAGGAAAGCAACTGCAGCATCCTGATCAGTGCTTTGAATCCAGAGAACTGCTGCGTTTGCTTTTGTACTAGATAGCTACAGGTGTACTTTGCACATGTACTTAATTAATGCAATTAATTTGTTAGTAATGTGGTAATACTCAAAAAATATTGTAATATTCTGAACTACAATAAACAGGATGGGATTATATCCCTGGACCAAGTTAACAGCTCTGCAAATACTACTATCATTCTGTATGGGTTCAAGTTACATCCCAATCAAACATAATTTAATTTTTACCATTAAAACAAATGAAAGAAATGAAAAAAGTACTGCCTTTTTTTTTTCAGATCTTAACCTTCCCTTCAGAGGAAGAGAAAAATTCCTTTTAACCTTCCTCACCACCTGTTTCTTCTCACCTCACTCTCTTTCACATATACACTTTCTTTCAAAATGCAGCTAAAATAGTCATTGTCTGTGCATTCCTGGATTATGGCTTTTTCAATCTTCTTGCCAACTTATTAACAAGCACAGTTGTTCCCTCCTAAAATGAAGATCTTCCAAATCAATGAAAGTTGAACATGCTGATCTCTGCCTAAGCCCACTATCTCAAATATCACTTCTCTGCTTCTCACTTGCCCCCTCTCCTTTGTAGCTTTCATTCTCTGCTGCTCCACAAGAAAATGTTACACATTTCATGTTCTCCTCCTTTCAAAGCAGACATAGGAGATGATCATTAGCAGTTTAGTTGCTATTTCTCATCTCCTAAATGAATCCATTTCTTACTATACTCCATGAAATAGAAAAGCAATTAAAAATAGTAACAGCAAGACTACAAATGCTTGGCTGCTGTAGGACAAAACTGACAGCTATTCGTTTCCTGTCAAAGCACTGAATTGTATCACAGAATGTTATTGCTCATTGTAACTGAGCCATTCAGCAAATGAAATAGTCACATTACAAATTTCTTTGCCATCAGCCTTCAGAGAAGAATGTTCTGGCGCCTTCAAACTGACTTAAATTATTTCAGGTCACATTTGAACCCTAAGATTCAACTTAATTTTTTATTAAGGAATAACATTCTACACAACCAACACTGCTACAACCTATTGATCACCTGTGACATGAGCAGGTCAGATGAAAAATGCAAAGGAGAAAGGACACAAAGCATAGATGTTGTCTATTTTTAAAATAATAGTGAATATATGCTGTAATTATCTGCTTGCTGATTAGTGATAGATCCACTAATGCAGCCCAGTCCTAAGCATTGCTGAATTCCTCCTTCAAAGCCCTGTTTAACAGGTTTTCCAAAGGTTATGTGGAAGCATCATGGCAACCTCTCTTCCTTAATTCTGTGTGTACAGTAAAGGCAACATGACTTTCCCCATAACTTTTGGTTGCTTCTTGGTAGGTACAGCACGTGCCCCAAAGGCTGCTGCTTCAGCTGCCTAATTAGCACAATTAGCTTTCTTTGTGTAAGGGAAGAAAGCATGTTGAAGTCTAGAGTAACTTGAGATTTACTGGACCTTACTGTGAGAGAAAACAAAGGCATATGGTGAATTATATATAAATACACATGGAATTTCTAAGCAAGACTGACAGCCAAATTTAACACCTTCACAAACAAAGTAAGTTTTCAAGGTCAGATATTTGAGAGAAAGACCTTTGTTCATCATGCTTTTTGAAAAATATATCACTGGTATTTCAATGTAGCAGCAAGTTTCAAATTTTATGATTCCACAAGTCTGTCTGCCAAGAACAATGATACAAAAATAAACACCAGTAAGATTTCAGCTGTAGCTCATCTCCAAAGACTTCAACAGCTTAGTATGTTAAGCTTACTTTGCATTTTGATTAAGTGGTGGCCATCACCACCTTGTGGCTAAGAGAGTTATTTCAATATTATGGTGATTTCCACACTGGTTAAGGATTTGCTGGCAACTACATCTTCCTATCTTTCTATTCTGCAATTTGTTCCATAGGTCTCTCCATATAGAAAGCTAGCATAAGAATTAAGAAAACTCATTTGATCATTTAGAGAGCCATTAATTAATTTCTCCAGGCCAACAGAAATAGGAGAGTTATACAAACCTGGTAGAAATTTGGATTGCCAACAGCAAAAAAGTTCCACAGCAGAAGAAATCACAGAAGTTACACATCAGATTTTCACCACTTGAATTATTGAACCTCCACACGGCAGAAAATCTGAAGTTTTTTTAACAGGCTACAAGTTTCATCAGTTTGCCTTTTAAGTCAAAAGGTCTCCAACTAACACCACTGAGATGCTTTGCACATGCCTAAAATTAGACATAAGAGCACTTACAATGTCTAAACTTCAGCTGAAACATGACCAAAACAAGAGGTGTTTTATTTCTGCAGTCTTCCTAACTGTCTCAGAAGAAAGGGAGTTGGATGTAGTCAAACCTCAAATCTTTTGAATACACACAGCTGACAGTTCACAGTTCAAGTCCTGTGCTCTCCAAGCTGCCATAAAAAGGTGACCCAGAGCACAACCAGATCACACACATTTTGTCTACTTAAAAAATTAAGTCAAATCTAATACAAAAAACCCTTTGATTTTTCACTGTCATATAATTCTGAAGGGAAGGAGTTACCTGCTCCAGGGTGAGCTGCTTCGAAATCGTATCATTTTCCAGTTTTTTAATCTTCTTCATCAGTTTGTTCACTTGAAATTCCTGTTCCTGCTCTAAATGCTGCTCCAGTTCAGCTTTCTCATGTTGCAGCTAAAAATTTAGGACACATGTAAATATTTTAAACACACACAAATAGAAGTATGAACTTAGGCACCTTTTATAGTTTATTACACATTTATTCTTACTGCACGTTAAATTCTCTACTGATAATGCTTCTCAAAGACTTTAAAATGCACAACCCACACAAGAGTCCTTCAAAAAGGAACTGTGCTGCATATTTACAAAGCAGATAAAAGTAAACATTTCCAGTTCTTGAATTAAGCAAAATCAAAATAATTATTTTATATACTATATACAATGTATTACAGACACTTCAAAAGTAAAAAATCTATCATAATATTGACAAAAGCATTTATTTTAATCTAAATGCACCATCTCAAGAGCACAAAATGCAGGTCTTCAACATTTCCTTCTCCCAGGCAGCTGAAAGCTTAAAATCATGACTGAAGTCATACTAATGAAATTGCTGTGCAATGAGTTATCAAAACAATACAAACAAAAAAACCCTCCTGATTTATATTCCTAGCTAGGAAGGATAAAAATATTTTGATGACAAAAAAATGCTGGTTATTTCAAATCAAATCATTTTCCTAACATTGATAGGAATCTTTTTCAGTTAACATGTCCAGTGAAATAAATCTTCACTCTCAAAGTTCTTGAGCAGATGGAAACAAAAAGCCCCCCCCCCCCGCC
>VXBA01004424.1:1047648-1072461 GCA_013399895.1 Serilophus lunatus | reverse complement strand
CCCCCGCCATTTTAACATAAATTATGGATTAGAGTTAGTTTTAACATTAAAGATAAAATCACAATAGAATCCCTCGAGACAGGGATCCAAGTCTCCCTGTGGAGAGAAAACTGTGACTGTGACTGACCCAGAGAAAAGCAAATGTCATCAAAAGACAATGGTGTAATTACATTGTATTCTGACCATCCACTGAAAATTGTAGGCACCTTTTTGCACCTGTTTCTTTTCTATGCCAGTTCTTCTGGCTATCACCTAATAATCCATAAGATCACAGTGTTTAGATGTGTGAGAAAAACCTGAGGAAACGGAAAGATACATTGCAGACATGGGCACAAGTCAAGATTGCTGGATATCCACAGTGAAGTAATATACTTTGATTTCAAAACAAGCTAAAATTGCTTGTTTGTTAATTAAGTTCCATTTGCTGCTCTTTAGGGACAAAATGGTCTGTAAAGTGCAGAGAGGCCAGAGCCAAAAGCCTCATGTGGACAGAGCAGTAGGCAGACAGCAACTACTTGGCAATATAGAGAAGCATGGACTTCAGCTGTATTTTCAGGGCTTGCCAGTGTTGAGATGTTATTTTTCACAAATTAAAATAAAGAGCAGAATAGAAAATATTAGTTAGAAAATAAATTAAATGTATTCCTTTCACTTACTAAATTACAGCATATTTCCTAAACTCCCTGACACTTATGGAAGTTCCCGTGCCCTTGAGAAAGCCACCTAGACTCCAATGTGATAATCACTCAGACATCCATGGCAGCTCTTCATCAAATGGTCACAGAGCTTTTTTAAACTGCCCAGCTGGAAATAAAGCCATTCCATTGCTTATGTGAGAATACAGAGGACTGTTAAATGAGGTCTGCATTAGAAGAAAAAATATAAATTCACACTTTTAAATGACAATACCGTTCATGGTTTCTTATAACCAAACTCTGAAGTTTCTTACTTCGGTATTGGAATTAAGCTTGGCTGAAAAAAGCCATTATTTCACCTTGGAGCTCCATAAATCCCTTTCCTTCCTTCCCCACCCTTATGCAGCAGCAACAATTTGAGACTGAAGACAGTGTAGGAGCTCAAGGGACAGCCCGTGGTACTGGCTGTACTTTCTTCAATCTTGGTTTTCCTTCATTAGAAGAGTTAGACTTTTTTTTTTTCCCATGTAAAAATTGAGACCAAATCCAACTGCTGCAATCAGCTTGTATTCAGCCAGTAAACTGAACTGTGTGAAAAGACACAGAGCCAGATTCTCCTGCTCAGCCCAGAGGCAGGTGCTGTGAACAGAGAGTGTGTGCTTGGGGAGTGCTGGCAGTTCCATCAGTCCAGTGGGTCAGCCACACAAAAGCACCTCAAACCAACCTAACAACAAATACCACTTCTTGCTCTAGTGTGATTCATGCAAGTGCAGCTACTGTATTATTTAAAATAAATTGAGCGGCAATAGCACTATCTTGCTTGTCAAAACATTCCCTTTAAAGCTTGCTAGAATTTCCATCAAATGGGGACTAATGAGACTTATTCATTAGATCTGCTGCTTCTCTGAAGGATCTACTAAACCTGCCTTGGGAGTGTAAACATACTGTGGCCAAAGGACTATTCCTGCTAATCAGAAACCTACCAACTGAAGCCAGGAAAGGTCTGTTACAGGAATATCTTCTATTCTGATTAGAAAGTGACTGGGAATAAAAAGAAGCCCCCAATCACTTTCCCTATGAATGCTAAAAGGGACTGTAAAATTAAAATCATCTTGGACACTCTGATGAACCTATCTTACCGTGACACCCTCCTTTACACTTTGGCTTCATTTTTCAAAGTGGGACAAAAATACTGACGACACACCCCAAAATACTCATAATTTGATAATTTTTCCCTTTTATTTGCTCTGATCACAAAACCAAACAAAACTCATATGCTGAAACCCAAATCCTGAAAAACAGAACTGCTAACAATGACAAAATATCTAAAATATTGGTGGATAGTGTTTACTTATTAAAGTAAGAGTATTTTAAAACTTTTTTAATTATATGCAATTAGAGTACCACCTACACATATATTACAGAGACACCTGTAACTGCCAGCTAAAGAACCTGTCATCTCAGGGAAAATGTCTTACAGACATTGAATTGCATATCAAAACTGAAGAATTTTCAGCTACACAAAATTAGACATGGGTTTGGTGCAAGAGAGACAGCAAATAGTCTGAAATGAGAATGGGGCTGTAAAATACAAAACTCAGCTGCAGGAGTGTGTTAGTTCAGTTCAGTCCTACACAGCTACAGTAATACCCTTTTCTGTCTACAGATACAAGCATCCTGATGCAATGCAGGACCACATTTACCTTTCTTTCTTTACTGCACAGGTTTACTTCTGGTACTGCAGAAAAGGGGTTTATGAAGTAATGAAGCCAATGGAAGAAATTCACCCTTAAGAAAACAACCCCTGTTTAAGCCACAGACTATGACCTTGTACACTGTGCTGAACAGTCTATTTTTAGCACTCTAGACCCTCAAAAGTTGTCCAATTCCTCCTTTGCTGCATCCTGAAAGCCCCATTTATTAATAAATTTGTATCAGCAGTTTGTCTTCTCTTTATGTCCAGATGTTCATCAAATAAATGATAGATGAGCTGGCTCTGTTTATTCCACAATCCCATTTGCATCCTTGAGCTGACGCATCGGATTTTGGAGAGCAGGAAGGGTAACAGCTTATGTCTACAGACTTACAATTTCTTTAAGAATTGTCAAGAATCAGACTTGCATGAGAAACATTTCTGTACAGACACCCAATTACTTAAATCTGCCTGACTGTGCTGTTGTCTTGGTATTTTGTAACATCTTTCTTTCAAGGACAGATATTTGGACCAATTTGCACTTCCAAAAAAGAAAAAGGTATTGAAAAAAAAATCTGAATTTGATTTTGAAAAGGACTGTTAATTAAAAAATAACTAACTTTGTAAGATCAAACAATATTAAAAATTAATTACTCTTTGGAGTAACCTTGTTTCACAAAAGAAAAATGTTCAAGATTTACTAATTTAAATTTCCAAACAGTAACTCAGCATGTCCACATCCACTGCTGCAAGAACAGAGCCTACATCGAAACACTTCTGCAAAACATCACTACAATTCTGTAATGACCAGGGACCAAGAATGTCACAAAAATATTGTTCCAAGCTTTCCAGAGACTTCATCAGCTAAAAGAAAATTTTAATTAAAGGAACTACATGGGAAAATATAATAAATGTAGAATTTTATCAGGGATGTACGCGATAAAACGCTTTCAAGTACTCCAAAGCGTTTATTTGCTCTGTTGAGATGCAAGTGCTCCTTCATTTCTGCAGCATTCTGCCTAGAAAATTAATAATTATGCTAAACAAAGGAAATTTATCTAATAAAACTGTACATTTATTCACTTGGCTTGTAGAGGCAGTGAAAGCTAATGCCAGACTGTTATAAAGAGGTATTATCAAGCCAAGGTGTGCCATCAGGAAGACAGTATTACTCCAGTGAAAACACTTCATGTGCTGTTGTGTATGTTTAGACTCAGTCTGCATATAGCGATAGGTTTTAAAATGAACTTCCTATCATACTGGAAGCCAGTACCAGCACATCATGCTGAACTGGGACATTCCTGTTCGCTGTCAGAGAGGAGCTGCTCTGCAAACCTTTTAACACTCCGGGAGCTCATTCCAGATGCCAGTCTGAATGCAATGCATAAGCCCCTACAATTGTGACAAACAAAGGTCTGACAAAGCCAAAAACACACAGGCACTATAAAAAATATCTCTGCTAGGTGGCTTTCAGCTAAATAAAATGTCAGTAATTTTGATAGATTTCTAAAGACTTCAATGATCGAGAGACTGCAAATCATATGCAGTTTACCAGAAGTACACTCCTCTGTTCCAAAATGCAAAGGTTTAGACAAAACAACAGATTCATATGCAATTTGTTTTCTCTTAGTCATAGAAAAAGCAGGAAGCCATTTGATGCACAATGTCTGACAGCAGGAATTTTGGAAGTCAAGCCCCACGTCAGACCTGGCAAATAGAGAGATTAAGAGTTTAATCCCAAAGAAAGTCAAGCACCAACTGGTTAAATCATCATCCAAAGTCTCTACCAAACTTTGATAGAATGCAAAGATGCCAGAAATGGATGTGGCCATTTATGAGTTCATTATTCACCTAATAAAGACAGAACTGCTACACTCTCATGGGTATTGGCAAGTATTGGCACCCACAAATCTCAGGAAATAAAAAAAAGGAAATTGTAATTATCTGAACCTCCTAGTCTAAAAAACATTAGTCAGGAATTTAGCACTACACCTGTATAACAGGAAGACTATTCTATTATAGAAAAGAAATTGTAATAAACTCTAAGCTGACCATGTGATGCGTGCTAATAATTCCCCCTTTTCCAAAAAAATTAGTTTATTTGTAATATTAGGAGTTTCTCTTCTTGGATTTTTAATTTTTGGGGGGGAGCCACAGTTGAAGGATATTTTCTGAAAGTCCACAGCAAAAAAGAATCAAAATTAATTGTACTTCTAGATTGACATGAAACTTTTATTTCTCTTCATAATGTGTGAACCTATTTTGCATCATTTTAGCAATTTAAGACCTGTTAAAGATAGAGCTTTAAGGCAATGTGGATTCTAGGGAAAAGGCTAAGTGTATTTTAAGCAATTACTAGATACAACAATTTAGTTGCTGCAGAACGTGTGCATTACCAATTTGTGTTCCACAAAATCAAGTGTAATTCATGCTTTTACTTTTAAAGTAAGTTTTACTTTGCTCTACACAATGTATGGCAAAATCCCATGTAACTTGGTTCTGTAACAGATTTCTTTATCTCCCTTTCAATTAAACATTGTTGAACATACTGTTTCTCCCTTTACTGCAAGAGACTTCAGTGGAAAGCTTTTTCTATAGTGATATCTACATCTTACTTCAATTAGAAAAGAACAGTTGATACTCCTTTTTTACTGCCATCTGCTTCTCTATTTTTCATGAAAATGTATGACTTAGAAAGAAAATGTGTATCTTTTTGAGAAACATTCTCGTCAGTCCGAGAGAACAGCAAGGAGAAATAATAATACCAGAGAGAGGCTATTTTATCTTGGTACTTAATTTACAATGTGATAATAGGAACCAAATAGACAAAGTCATAGAAGGCCCAGTTTTCAGTAACAAAAGCACCAGATGGGATTAGCTCTAATGTTGTTTTCAAACAGTGCATTTCCTAACTGCAGGGCTAAACATGCCTTAAGGCTCCAGCTGCAGAGCATAGAAATACTTGCAACATACAAATTAGGTTCTTCTAAATTGCTTAGTTTTTCATGACAAAGCTTATAAGTAATAGTGAAAAAGCCCAGGCAGATCATATTCAACATTCACCTCACTCAGTACCATGTCTCCTACAGTGGGCAAAAGCAGGTATTTAGGCAAGGCTATCAGAACAGGGCAAACAGGTACAACACTTCCAACAAATACTTACCTGCTTTAACAATCTGGGTAATAAAGTTTCTCTGTCACAAACTGTCCCTGCATCTTCAACTTCTTGTTTTTGGCATCAAACTGGTATGTTTTAATTCAAGAGATGCAACTTATTTGTTAAAAGTATAGATAAACTTATAGATAAAATCTTTGAGCATCACTGCACATTCTTGTATATAATGTTTAATATTTCAGGACTCCAGTTAAATATCAAATAATCCAGAAAAAAGTGTCTGTTTCACTAACACTGTAAATTAATCAGTAACTCTCATCTGGAAGACAAGTTAACTTTAAGCTACAAACCTTGAAGTTCTCAACATGAAGTCTTAGGTAAAGTAACACATTAAAAAGAGGCTACTCACTACACTGGTACTTTGCTTTTGTCAAGTGTCAGCTTTACAAGAGTTACAACCTGACCACATCCCTCTGACTGCGGTCATGCAAACAAAAGGGTTCAGTCACTGGTCAATCCTGAGGTTCCTGGGAGAAACATCAGTAAAGGCATCAATTACCTGCATCAGTTTTCTTGAGAGCTCATTAGTGAGAAATTCCTCTTCCTTTTCATAGTTTACTGCGAGTGTTTCTTTTTCTTTCTGCAGAGCTTGAATCTTCTTAAATAAAGTGTTACTGATGAATTCCTCTTCCTGTTCTGCCCTTGCTTGCTGCAAAGTAAAGATACAGTTTTAAAAAAAAAAAAAAAGGGAGCAAGTTTCCACATTAAAAGCTGCAATTCTCCTTCAAATGCCTATCATCCTGGAGAACAGTAGGCTGGATCTAAGTGCTGTTACCATCCTCTTTTGTAACATTATAGCATCTTTCTTCGGTTTATGTCTTCCATCTTTTAACTTGGGAAAATACACTGGTGCTTTAAAGTGGCCTCCTCCCAACCACATGCACAAACTCATCCCAGCTTATAAACTTTATAAAAGCATTATGGATTCACAGATACCGACTTTTACCTACTATGTACCTAAAAAGGAACTCCTCTCTAAATCTTCTCTACTGCAAGAGGAAGCACAGATCAGAGTGCTGCATTCAGCAGCGTGTCTTCTTTTCAGCTCCCTCAGACTGAGTCCTGCCTTCTAGAAGTCAGGTAATGCATTTATTCTTTCTCTCAGACGTGCCTGGCTGCTGAGCCACAGGCAGCATGGCTCCTCTCACAGGAGCTTCTACCCAACCACCCTCCCAGGGAAACAGGGATGTTACTTCTTAGAACTGTAACTCCACTACATACGACATCAACTCACAAAAATGCCAAGCTCTGTCCAGAAATACTCTGGAAATCTTCCCCATACAAAACCTCTAGAGGAGAGACAGTTTCCATTTCAACTTTCCAATAGCACCAAGGCACTGCCCCACAAAAAGGCAGCTGGGAGCTTGCTCACTTTCATTTCCTACAGTTCAGATGTCTATATGTTTTTAAATATAAACAATAGGAAGTTGATAAATGAGACACCTAAGTGATCTTGTAAAAACCTGCTCAAAAAAAAAAGACCACGAAGGCTATTTCATATGAGCAAATGAAGGATCACAGCTACAAATTGGTAAAGCCAACAATTCCATAGTCCAAACAAAGCCTAGAACAACTGAATGACAGAAATACCACATTTAACAAATGAGGCAAGGCAGTGTTGAGGAGTGGTTTTATTCCCTGTAATAACATCTATGACTAGTGTGATTTGCCCTGATTCTAATAAAATTACACCAGCTTATAGCTTATGCAAACATTCTCTAAGTTTGATTTCAGTAAAATTTGAGAGAGGAAAATTTAAGAACTGAAATATACATATTAATGACAGCTTAGCTTCCATAAACTTCTGCCCAAAATGTGCCCAAATAACAATCTCTTTACAGTTATTGTACACTGGAAAATGTTTGAAAGATCTCATTATGTCAGTGATCTTTTAACTGGAATGATACATTCCCCAGTTGTCCAACAGACAATTACTTGGACACAGACACCTTCCATGTCTAGAAGAAAAGTTAATTAAACTACATAACTGTCTTTAAATTGGGTGAAACAATAGGACAATTCCCAAATTTTCCTCATTATAACACCAGTATCCTAAAATCTAATGCAGTGGTTTGGAAACTTCTCAGTTGAGTCCTCCTTCCATCAAGTTCTCTTAACATCTTTATCTGCCTTCTTGTCTTTTCTCCCATCTCTATCACTTTCTTTTCAAGGCCCTTTCCTATCGCCTATTTGCCACCAGCTCCCTTCTCCCTGTCATCAGCAGAGCTGGCACAAACTCAACCTGGAAAATAAAATAAAAAAAAACAAAACAAACAAACAAAAAAACCCCACAAAAAACAACAAAAAGCAAGGTCAGGCAGAGTTTATTAGTTTAGCAGCTCAGGTCCTGCACAACACCTCCTCCAACGTTTTGCATCTTTATAGCAGAGAACCATTACCTGTCACATCAAGAAAATACAGCTGTTACAGCTGTCTAAGAGCTCTGAAGGAATGCTAAATTGTCAGCTCCCATCTCAGAATATTAAAACTCTAGGAAACTAACTGATCTGAATAACATCACCCATCAGTTTCTAAATGTGGCTTTACTGAGAGCTACTAACAATTTTATGTCTTCAGAGAAATTTTGGAACAGAGTAAACAAGTCAAATTGCAAGGGCTCATTGTCCTCAAATCGTTAAAATTCATGGATGCTGTTCCAAAATCAACTCCTCCACTGCCTTCACCACACGGGATTTTCACTTGTGTCTTTTCTATAATGGTTTGGACAATACAGGACAGTAACACAGACCAAGCTTACCTAAAATTAAATTAGAAAGCACTTGGTTCTAAAAAAACTCAAAAGAATGAGGGTGTTTCTGCTTTGATTTCTATTCACCCGTAACTTGCACAGATTGGTTCTGTCTATGCTTTGCACCAATCAAAACCTCTAAAATCACATTATTACAGCACCGAGCCTGTACAACACCTCGCAGCCAGATCCTGGTGTTACATTAACGATGGGCGTTAAAGCCAACACCAACAGGCTGCCAAGCTCCCAGCCCACCCCGGCCAAAAGCAACGCCCCTCCTCGGGGCCCGCACGGGGCCATGTGGCCAGGCACAGGGCCAGCACAGGCAGCAGGGGACACCCACAAACTAATCCCTTGCCTTCCTCCTCCCAGTTTGCTTTCCTGGATCTGCTTCCTCCCCTGGCGTGCCACACAGGCAGAGTGCCGGCACGATGGGAACAAGGGCCAAGAGCTCCCTGCAAAGAGCCCTGTGCCCACCCGGGGCAGGAGCCCGGCCCGAGGGAGAGCTGCCTGTGGTTGGACCTGCCTTCACCAGGCAGGGAGGCGCTTCTCAACTCAACCACAGGAACCCCACACAGCCCAGCAGGAACTGTAAGCTCCAGACACCCACACATCACATTTAATATAATGACTGTCCATTTAATTATCACAGGGGCAGCAATTTCAACGTGAGGACTTTGGTTAAAAATCATTATATAGTTAATGAGACCAGGTACAAAATCATGTCATTCATTACCATGTTTCTTCTAAATTTCATTCTGAAACTTGCCCTTCACTTGTTACTCATTACTTGGAGACAGTTCAATTACATTCTGCAATAAAATAAATCATGTTTACTTTAACATTGTCTAAAATCCTCAGATCTGTTACTCATTAAGCCAATAATAAAACAGATTTTTCCAGATGTGAATACACTGTTTTTTCCAAAAGGATTACTTGTCTTTTTATTAGGTATCTGTATTTGAAAAGAGGCTTGTTATCATCAGGAAAAGGTGAGAAACAGAATATGGAAATCGGAGACACTTAAGACTTCTATGAGGGTACAGAATTCTTGGTTTTCCTCTATTATTCATATCACATTCAACATCCAAAAAATATTAACAGCAGTTCACTCTGTTCTGTGTACCATACTGCACAATAAATTGCTAAGGTACTGAGTGATACAAAATGATAACACCTGATCAATTAATTGCTGGAAACTTGAAACAAGCAATCTACTTCCACAATAGGTTTTTTGCGTAATAGTCACACCCACGTGTCTCCTGTGTCTCAAAACTCCATGTATCACTAACAGCATTTCATGGATGCATCCACTAAGGAAAATCTCCACTTCTTGTGGCCAAGATCATAAATGGCAAGGGCTATAGTGTTACTTTGCAAGAAATTGAGAGTGAAGAGGGAGAAAAAAGCACCTCATCCACATAAAACCTCTTGTATTTTTATGAAGAATTATGCGAAATCCTGATCACTACTAGAGCTGATGCATAATGTGCTGTAAAAGCCTGCCCCTGTGAGCTTAAAATCCAACTAGCTAATTTTAAAAGAACTAAGAAACATGTTTCCTAAAATTTAAATAGTAACTTTCTGTATCACTGCACCTTGCCCCAACTACTCTGCTCTAGTGGCTCTATTTTATGAAGCTGCAAAATCCAGGACTTCCAAGGAGGCACCAGCTTGAACACAGTCAAAAAACCCCACTAAACTATAAGAGAAATCTTTTTTAAAATCCCAACCCTCTCTTCTCCCCCCCGGTTAGTTTTTCTAAAAGCCTCACAAACCTTCCTGATACTGCACAGTAGACAAGTTCAGCAGTTCAATTAAGACCTACTCCTTAGTCAGTATCAGCACATCAACTGTGACCTGACATGAACATGCTCTCCTGCATTTTAGTTTCAGGGTCTAATTTCAGACATAATTACAGTAAAAGGTCTTTCACAAACTGCTCCAGGCACCCACACTCGACCACCTGAGAGCCAGATGCCAAGCACACCCACCCTGCGCCTGACAAAGCGCCTGACCCCGGCTCCAGCAGCATCCAGGGTAGAGGTGACAAAAGATTTCAGGAAAACAGCCTACCAAGCGCTGTTTTGCTCGAATCCACTCCTTTGTCTTTAAGGCAAGAGCCATCATGACCTCTTTAACATTCATCCACCTTTTTACAGAGCAGATCCTGTGAACAATGTAACCCTGTAGATGGAGCTGAAGAGCAGTTTAATCTGACACAAGAAACTCAATCTTTGCTACTGAATATAGACTGAAGAGCTGGGGCAGCTTCGGGAAGAGATGATCTCAGTGGCTGCACATGTTACACTGAACTAAAGCCGACACTTCAGAAAGCAGCCTTCTCGAAAGCCCTGCTAAATTCAACGAGGTAAAAGGGGTGAGAAGTGCAGAAAGTTACAGTGACAAAATTTTAGAATATGCAGTTCTTGCATAAAATAAAATCTAAGCTTCCCGATTCTCCTGAAGTACACACTCCTTCTCTAGCAGAACTGAAGTGACTGCTCTGGCCATGCTTTCTGGCACCAGGTTAAAACGATACAGAAACTACTGATCTACAAATGCAACAAACATTCCAGTGAGCTGATACTGTTCCCTTACAGGAGAAACTTTTACAGTGGAGCTGGTTTTTCCTACCAACCTTCCAGCTGCATCTGAAACGACCACATTGCACGCAATGTGTGTTTCAGGCAAGGAGAAACACGAACCACCGCAAGAACAGAAGTCAACAGCAACTCCGAGAAGAGCTGCTCGTGCTGCTGCCAACTGCAGCCCATTCCTGGCTGTAAGGGCTGCAGGAGAAGGAAGTTACACCCAAGGCCCAGCAATGATGTGGGCACAACTTCCCCCTTCCACGTAAAGGTACTTGATTCAGCTGGGTGGCCTGTCTGCAGAGAAGAGAGTGGATGCTCTTGTGGTTAAAGCGGTGAGCTGGAATTCAAGTTCTGGGGTCAATTTGTAGTGTGATTTCCTGTTTCATCTACAGCAAACCCCCAGGGTCACTTCCTCAGTTCTGACTTAAAAGTACTTTTTTCTTTCTCATTTTTTATTTTCTTTTTTGCTTTCACCTTTTCACTTCTTTAAGATAAGTTTCCAGGAGTAAGATAGAAACAGAAGTAACAGAAGTATGCATTTTTATCTTCGGGCATACAGTATCTCCTACAAGCTCCAAATAAGTAGGAATACCTTGGAATGTTTCCTTCAGAACCCCAAACTTCTGGGCTACTTTAATCTTTTTTCAAACATAAATCTGATGGATGAGGAGAAAAGGGTTTGGGGTTTTTTGTTGCTTTGCTTTAAAAAAGAAACAACAACAACAACAAACCAACCTCCCTGAAAACCCCATAACAAACTTCCAGCCTTACCAAAAGTTATTTTCACTAAGGGGGACAGAAATCCATTACTGAACCTCATCCTAGAAGTTGATAACTTCAACTATTCCAAATGTTACTTATCCTGTATCAGTAAAGACACACGCAGAATTGCTTCAAAACACAAGCCCTATTACATTTCAACTATTCAGTAGATGAGATCTGCTGCAAGAGGGAAGGATATTTTTATTATAATAATAAATAACTTTATAATAAGCAGTCATTATAAATTATATATCATTGCGTTTAAAGTGTTTAAATACAGTTCCATTTCATCTCCTTTTATAGTCGGAAATTCTTTCTCCCTTTCATCCCCTAGCCCTCCCCCCTTTTTAAAAGGTCAATTAGCTTTTGGCCAGACATGTCCGAACGACTCTGTCACAACACTCGTGAGGGCAACTCCAGTCACAGCAAGTTTTTTCCCTCGCTGCCTCCCAAAAGATCCAGCACACTGCCATATGGATGCAGACTGACTACGAGGCAACACATACATTTTTCTCCCGAGTCGGCTCTAACCACAGTCAAATGTTTTCAGCTCAACTTCACTCATAAGGCCTTGTAAGGCCTTCTCTCGAAAACTCAGTAACCTCCAAGTCATGGCTACACACTTCTTGTAGTCTGGGGACAGCACTTGAAAAATGCCTTTAGAATTGACTAGCTTCCTAAAGTCAGTAGTACTCGTACATGCTAAATGATTTCTCAGCATCAACAATGACGTGTATTTTGTGATGGAATGCAGTTCCATTTCTGAGAATCACTCCTGATTTGTACGCCCTTCAAACAGCTTCTCTCTGTGCATTTTGACGTTCATCTGCAAGACTTGCACAACTGAACCACATAAGTGGTGAAAATGAAATAAGCAAGTTATGAAAAGAGGCACATTTGACAAGTATAAATATTTATAAAATAATATATTTGGTTAATTATCAACAAAGTGTAACAAGCTATATGAAATTCATAATGAATAAAATCAAGTCCTGAATTTACTTATATAATTTAAAAATAATAATTATAACTAAATAAAATAAATAAGAAAATAATTTAAAAATAATAACCCGTTTTCTTCAAAAGAGAAAAAAATATTGAAGTCTCTTCATGGGTTTTTATTATATCAGACTACTGGCCTTAAGTAGTTAATATAAAAGGCAGCATGTGAAAAAGTCACATTTTCTGTGACCGAGAAAATGTCAAATTAGGGTCTAGAAAAATGTATGAAACCTCAGGTAACTTTTACTTAGCAGCTTAACCATAACCTCACACAGCTATGCAAGTCTCATTGAAACTGAAGACTACATGGTAGCAAGGTGAGACAGGCACACATTAAACACTTCCTATTTCAAATGCTCAACATGACAACCTTAAGAATCTGACTATTCATTAGACATACGCTTTATAGCATTTATTTTTCATTCACTTAAACATCCTCATGTAGAATAAGCTCCCAGACAGTTATCAGGGCTGCAGTCTCTGCTTCCAGCACACGAGAGCTGTAACCTGAGCCAATAGAAGTTATAGGCCAAGGCAGAAATGACCCAGCAGGAAAATTAAATCTAGCACACAGACCTTTCCAAATGGCTCTATTTCATGAGGCCATTTCTGTGCCTCACTGCTGCACAAGCTCTTACATTCCCTACACTTGCATTTTCGGTAGCAATGGATTTCCAGTGCGTGTGTAAAATGAGTATAGTGCATATAAGCAACAAATCTATCACCCCAAGTCCTCAAATTTACTGCACACAAGCAAAATATTCAAAATACACATTAAATGATTCTCAGAAGGACTGTAATGACTGCATATGCAAACACAGCCAGGAAAGCACAAGGAATGGGGGGGCCCTGTTAGACAGCTCCTCTCAGAACCCAGCACAGGCAAATGACCATCCCCAGCACAAAGGTTTGGCCTCTCCTGGAGGAGATACAAGGTCTTCCCCATCTGTGTTAGTTTGAAGGTTTGCATCAACTAAGGCAGCCACTGTGGAAATGACAGCTACAATGTCATATCAAACTCTGAACTGAACTTGGAAATGCCTCCCTCTAATCATCCTTTACTGACAACAGAGAGTGATTTCCCATTGGAATGGGCTGCCCAGAGAGGTGGTGGAGTCACCATCCCTGGATGTGTTTAAGGACAGGTTGGATGATGAACTCAGTGACATGGTTTAGATGGTTGTGAAGTTAGGAAAAAGGTTGGACTTGATGATCTCTACAGTCTTTTCCAACCTTGTTAATTCTGTGTAACTATATGAAAGAAGTATTTGCTTTACTCTCTGATTACCAGTGACCCTGCTGGAATTTTTCTACTGGAAATAGTTCGCTAGTTAATCAATAGTGTAAAACAAATGGAAAACACAAGCATATGGAACAGGTTTTGGTTTTGTTCAGCCTCAACATAAAAGCTGCTGAAAAACATCACAAGGATGCACATATACACATAACTAGATTTGTAGCTTTATGTTCAGTTTGTCTGAATTTTCAAAAATGCAGATTTCCAGACATGAAGATAGCAAAAAGACCCTATTGCTTACAGATGTCACTTATAGCTACTGCTGTAGCATATACTGTTTTGTTGGGGAGATAAATAACTTTCCATACCCTGTATGATCACTGGAATAACCATTCTTTTAAAATGCTGTGGTTTTCCTTGACCTGCATCTACAATATCCAATTTCAACACAATCTGGTTGTGTTATGCAACTTAGAAGCCAATAATCAACAACAGTTTAAATCTCAGCAATGCCACCAATCAGTACTAGAACCTAGAAGAAATGCAGTACTGAAATCCAAATTATTCTGTGATATCAGATGTCTAATGCATAAATACTTCTCAAATTAACATATTTAAAATAGTTTTTAACCTGTTTTCTGCCCACTGATAAATCAAGATTTATCTTCAGTGCAACCCCACATTAACTAGTCAACTTTGCTGGACTGGCCAACTAGCAAACTCAAAGGTGCACACTCACAAATTTTCAGAGCAGGAAAAACAAAAGATTCAGCAGAAGAGCAGATAATTAGGTGACTAATTTAATACACAGCTTCTGCTCAGGGGTATGTTGGTGCTAACAGGCACCGAGTCGTGTTATAAAAATAACAAACTTCTGCTCAAAAGGTAACAGCAGTTTGCTGTGGTTGCAAGTATCTTTGCTGCCACAACTGTTTCTCTATTCAAAGACAAAAGAGCACAAACAAAAGCAGTGAATAGAGACTTGAGAGTCATCATCCCCCTCCCTCCCAAATAAACATGAAAATCCTACTTCACTTCATGCAGCCCAGGTAAATCACTGCAAGTATGCAAAGATGAAACATGGGTTTTTTCATCAGAGTACATAATAAGAGTCAAAGTACAACTCTGTTACACCCTGTTTCTCCAGGCAGAAGGTGCTGCATGGCATGTCCCACACAGTGCCACCAGCCTGCCACAGGTATCAGCAACTGCTCCTGCTTCCAGGCACAAAACTCTGTTTCCTCACTTCTAAACCGGGTCCTGAGCATTAGGAGGCTGTGCACTCACTTATCGTCCTTCTCTTCCAGATCAAAGCGGCCTTCAGCACTTGTAGAACCTTCTTCCAGGCGTGTATAACCTCTGGTATACCTACTTCAATCAACCTGCCCCCCTTGAAGCCCAGCAAAAGTAGAGCCAAGAACTACCAGATGAAAATCCAGTTATGGGGTTTCTAAACTTTAGGTGCTCTTGATTCACTTCCTTTAACCTTTCTTTTTTTTTTTTTCCTTTTTCTTCTTTTTTTTAAAATTTTTTTTAGGGGGCTGGGGTGAGAGCGGCAGGGAATGGGGTCACTGTCAGATTTTGTTTGTTTTATATGACTAATTTAAATAAAATTTAGGTAATCATTAGTGAGGGCAATATCTTTCCACACAGGAGAAAGGTGTCCATGTTAAAATCTCCCCCAGTTTCCCCTTACACACACTGAATATCCAGAGATACCCTTTCACACCTTCCAGTTACATGTTTCAACATTCAGAGAAACGAGATTTTTTGCAGACCTACACCTCAGGTTAAATTTACCCTCTGAAAAGGACTTTGCAGGTGTCCCTCCTCTTGGCCCAGTTGGGATTTCAGGGCCTGACAGAACAGGGGTTTTGCTTAATTAATCAATTCCTGTCAACACTAGCCAGGAAAAAATTTCTTTTTTAAGAGAAGTGAAATACATATTCTTCTAAGCTCTTATGAAAGAGGTGATTAAAACCCTACATTTTACAAAATTCATCATAGTGGCTCTTTTGCTGTTTATTTGAAAGTGAAGTGAAACAAAGTGTAAATCCCATCATCTCTGTGAAAAGTAGAAATTAAACACAGAAGGCACAGAAAGAAGCATAACTTCATACTGTGGCCCATTAAACATGCTGGGTTTTGTCATGTCTTAATTGTTAAGAAACATTTATACTTTGACTCAGGACTGAAGTGTATCTTTGTGGGATTTATTTATGTATGTGGTAGGAGTTTTAAGTATGATTAGCACCATCACCAACAAAGGAACTAAAAAGACCTTAGCTTCACAGTAATAAACAGAAACATCACAGTAATAGACAGAAACATCATATTTTAGACACTCTAAAGAGTTAAAACATCTGAGAAAACTTTACAGGCAGCTGAAACACTTCTAGGCCACTTCATCTACAGCAGGGCTGAGAGATGCTCATGTACCTCCCAAAGCCCACCCCAAACTGAAACCAGATTGCATTAATACCAATGTGCAGCAATAGACATTTCAAACAAAGTCAAATTCAGAGTTAAGAGAAGAAGAAAAGGCCTTATCTGAAGAGCTTCTCCATCAATTAGAATATCAGCTGATGAGCTGAGGGAATACCTTCTTTTCCAGGAAAAAAACCTGCTGCAATAGAATGTATGAAGGGACAGAGGACTCTCAGGAGCTGAAAGGAGAGTCCCCATAGGCAATAATTAGCCTACAATGCTTGTATTTTAACTGAAAACTTGAAATAATTACAACTGGAGTGCCAAGATTAAAAATTGCTTTGCTTCAGCTTTCCTCAAGTAACCCTTGCACCCCACAGAGATGTGAAACCTGCACAGCTGTAATTTTTGTTTTGCATTTTCACTGTGCAACACTTCACCTCAAATGTCTTGCTTTCATTTTTACTTTGTTCTCCACCTCATACATTGAAATGGAACAATAACAGCCCACTTAATTAAAGCTAAGACATCTCTTCAGTCAGACAGGGCTTGACTGAAGAAGAGGAACTTGAGATGTTCCCTTCTGGACATCCCCAGGATGCTGCATTGGAAGTAAGACATCACAGGAATGTTTTCAGTTATAGATCCATGACAGCTTGCTTTATATTGTATTTTTTGCCTCTCTTCTAGACCATGTTTTTATCTCTTTTCCATTTCATTCAGATTCCAAACCCTGCGCATAATTCAGTTTGTACATTTTGACCCTATTCTTCTTCATTTTGTGTTTTGTTTCTTTTCTCCTTAAGAGAAAGGCAGAAAGGATTCACCTCTCGCTCTCCTGCTAAATTCAGCAACTTCCTCCTACCCCCTGGCCCAAAAAAAGAGCAGCAAAGCAACTGTTTCTCTCACTGTTTTAACCAGGCTATGCTGAAATACATCAGATGTCTAGTGCTGACAACCTTCACTCCTATGAAGGAGAGCACTGTCTTGTTTCCTCATTTCAATCACATGTCAAGGTCTGTTTGTGAGAAGCTGGCATTCCATTCTCCTGCAGCAATCCTCTAAGTCCAGCTGCTTGATCAGTCTCATGTCCAGCTGCTGGGGTGTCACCATTTCAGTGGCTTCCTATTCTTCCAGATCCCACCTGGAATCCCACCCAAACACAAGGCGCACCATGAAACCCAAACCTTTTGCTGAAGTCCCCAGCAGATGCACAAGCTTGCTCCTCACAGCTGTGAGCTGTGCCACAGACCAGTATTATTTGCTCAGTTACTAAAAGCACATTCAGCACTGAACAGTCTATAGATGAAAATACACCCCACTTAAACTTACTAAGAATTTGGGAAATAACAGCTTCAATATTAACTAAGGTCAGTATCAGCAGCAGGAGGAAACAAGTACACAGAATGAGCAAGTGTAAGAAAACCACAGATGACCATGCACCTACTCTGGAGAAAGAAGAGTTTCAAAAAGTAAAATGATTTTTCTTCATCCTTTGAAATCAACCTTAAAATTCAAACTACATTAAAGTCAAAACCACAACTAAAATGAACTACAGAACTTGGAGGATTTGAAAATTCTTCTAAACCTTGCCTATACCAGCTTTCCAATACTGGGATTAGCAACAGCACAAGAATCTCTAACAAACCTACTGTTCTACTGTACCACCTAAGCCAGCAGATGTGAGTGATGCAAAACTGTTGATATTGGGAATAGTCATTTGGGCAAGTGACTAAAAAGAATGTTAAAAATGTCTGGCACATACACAGGAGGAGCATACATGGGTATTCTTTTTCTTCAGTGAAAGCAAACCTGTCCTTTGGCGCACAATGCAGTAAAATCTAAAAATTCTCTCCTTCAAAACACTTTTAAGTCACTGGAAATACACTAAGAAAGAATGGCCATTAGCCTCAGTAAAAGTTCAAACCCATCAATAAAAAGTGTTCTACAAACCAGTTCTGACAGAGAATTCAGGACAGAACCTCAATGAGAAAGTTCATTTAATAGAAAAGCAGAATTACTTTCTGTGCAGAACAGCAAGCCCACAGAAACACGAAAAATTTTGCATTATTAAAAATTCCCAAATGTACTCTACAATCTCAATTCTTATTTCAATCCATCCCCAAAGCAATTCAGAGCAATATACCAGTATTCCTACTAACTGAAAACATTCCACCATTATTAAATATGGGAACATCAATAAAGTAACTGATAAAAAAGTAGGGCTGTTGTATTACATTTAAAGGCAAGCAAGACATAGGTGCTTATCTCAGTTTGGTATCAACCCAATGGCAATACTGCAAACAAATTAATTTATATAAACTGTATAAAGGACAGAAACATAGAACAGGTCAATCAGCATGGTTTTATAGAGAACAAGTTGTGGCAGATAAGCAAAGATTCATCTTTCAGCCAAGGACTATTTGTAATAAAGATAACCACAAAGTGTAGGATGTGTCTAAGGCACCCACTTTTTGATTTAGTAATACATGCCAAACATTATTTAAAAATTACTATGAAATAATCAAAGTATACATCAGGATTTCCAAAGTGGCTTAGTGAGCTCAAAAACACCAGCGGGAAATTTCATTTCACCAACATGTACTAAGCAAGACACGGTTCCAAACACTCCCTGCACAATTATTAGCACCAAATCAAGTGCTACTGGGCAACTCAGCAGCACAAATCAGAGCTGAGAGAGGCACAGGTGTGCTACTGTACCTCTGCCAAATTCCACAGAGCACACAACACTAAGCTCATTGAAGACAACTGACAATACTGGATGAAAAATACTTACAAAAACCAATAAAGTTTCCAATTAAGCTATCAGAAACATTCGTGCAAACTTGAAGCAGGAGGGAGTGTTTAGACTAGACCAGAGCACCACATTAATCCAGCACATCAGACCTCCAGCGTCTCAGAGCCTGAGATCTCTGAGAGTTTACTTTGTGAAAGTAAACTAAAAGATGCCTGTTACAGCCTGTATTTTCATGAGGAGAAAGCAGAGGATCCAGAAGACTCATTAAACTCCCCAAAAGGCACAGCAGGAACCAACAGCTCAGCCCTGATGAAGTCGATGGGAAGAACAGGAGGCAAGATACCAAAGCTTTTCCAAGCACAGTGATTCTTCACCTCCATGAGTCTTCAATTTAAAACTGGATACCCCTCCCAAAGACACACTTCAAGGTTATGAGGTTCAGTTCGGGAAAAACTCATAAAACATGAAGATGTGACACTAATCAAAGTAGATCATTAAGTAAAACCTCTGAAGCCTCAAATTCCCTGGAAGTACAAACATACTCATTGATTACCTATTTGAATAAAATTCAGACACATTCACTTTTTCTGGGTTTTTTTGTTACTTTTTAACCAGCATTGAAGAAAGCCTACAAACCACCCAGGGGGTTGTTAACACCCCATGGACAAGGCTTTCCCTTAGGAACTGGACATGCCAGCGGCCCTGTGCACCTACCTGAGGGAAGCAGATGACACCACACACCTCTCACTCTCACCTTGCCAGCTGTGCAGCACTGCTGTGTCTGGGCTAACCATGGGCCAAGGCAGCTCACACTGAAAGGCACTACTAATCTTCCTTTTCCCTTTACAGACGTTTTGTGGAAGTTCAATAGAAACTTCTTAAGAACTTGAGGTAAATGTGAAACTGAAATACAAGACAGGCATTTCCTATACGCCTGCTCTTGGAAAAACCTGCCTGAAAAATGTCAGATGGACTTTCCTGCTGTATGAGTTTGCTAATCTTAGCAACAATGTTGTCTTTACTCTAAAAAGCAGGTGAGCAAAGCATTTCTAAAATCAGCTATTTCTGAGTTAGACTTTTAGTTTAGTCCAGCAACAAACTGGAGTTACAAATGCTGCAGCTGGATGTAAAAAGCCCCAAGCAGGTTTCTTACATCTGCAGAAGACATCACAGAAATGCAAGTGAGTATCTTTCTGACAAGAAAGACCTCTTTAAAAATAAAGAATAACAGATTCACAGATTCGTTTTTCAAAATCTTAGGTTTTTTGCTTTCTTGGCCTGCTCTTTATGTGCTACTAATTGATTTCTTTCATTCATTCATTCATTCATTCATTCCTGCGCTCTCAGTGAACACCTTTTCAATGGTTTGTATTTCAAGTCAGACAGCTTAGCCTGCCCTTTCTTCTACTATTAATAGATAGGTTCTGTACTGAAACAGGTGTGCTTTGAAATTCTGGTGCAAACTCCAGAAAAATAGAAAGCGCTTTTGCAGAAGATTTTTGACAATACAGCACATCCATTCACATCCCCAAACTCTCCAGGCTGACATTTTCCATGAAGAACCACGACAGCAATCTCATGCACACACACACACACACACACAAATCCCCCTGCACACTTCATTGAGAGCAAAATGCTCAAATCATATTGATTCCCAGCACCTAAATCTGGTTGTTACTGAGAAAACTGTAATAAGTCTACGACACCACACAGGATTTTTCCAAACTGCAAGGTGCCAGAAAGCCTGTTTGCTTTCAGGAGACGGCTGTTATTGAAAGCAATGGCTTTCTTCAGGATTTAAGTAGGGGGTGAGGAAATAGGAGCTGAGTAAGGCTTTTTCTTCTATTGTTCCTCCCAACAGGTGGGAGGCTGTTCACACTGCTCTGCAGAATCGCAGAGCAGACCGAGAAGGCAGGAAATGCAACTGCCCTCTGGTAGCACTCAGGGAATAAAAAAAGTTAAACTGAGAGCCAAGGTGCAGAGGGGCAGGTTTAGCTACAGAAACAAGGGTAGCAGAGGTCTCACAGTAAAATACTGCCACTCACAACCCACAGCAGTGCCATGCCCCAGTGCTCCCTGCCAGCAAGTGCTGCAGCAGCCACTACCAGGCAGAGATAACTCATGGCAAGCTCACAAAAAGCCAGCATATGCCATTAGTGCTACAGGTCAGACTGTCTCATCTGAATTGATGATCTGTTGGGGATCCACACAGCATCACAAACAGGGATTTCTAGGATAAATCCCTTCCCTACAAAGCAAAATGGGGGAAAGTTAAAAATACGTGTTCTTGCAAAATGTTACAACACAATAAAACTGCTGCATGAAGCATTTTGGAGCAGGAACATTTTTAAACTAATGCTGTCTGAAATACACTACCTTCATCCTCGTTAAAAAACTAAGTAACAGAACAAGGTTTATTATATTTTAATTTTCTATCTCCACAGAAGAGGTCTGACTATAGTAAGCCAAATCACACAAATTACTGAGTCTAACATCCTAGAGTAAGCATGTAGCAATCAAGGACTAAGATTCTTTGTTATTAAAAGCACTCTGTTTGCATGAGGCCTTTCAGTTCCAAACAATGACAAAGGAAATCAAAATGCTTCCAGTATCAGCTACAGGTTACATGGCTTTCAGTGAAACTGGACAACTTGGTTGCACTGAAGAGTAGAAAAAAAAAGTCAGAAATCCAAGTTCTACCTACCTCAAAAGAAACTTCCTGATCAAGACATACCCGCACCCAAGTGAAGTATTTCGGCTTTTGTCACATGCAACAACTCAATCTTTTGAAAAGCAGTCACCCCACCATCCAGTTTTGAAGGTATTCTTATTTAACCAGAGGAATTGTGCTCTCCCAGGCTTAGTCCATTAAATACAACATCTCCTTGGCAGACCTTTTTCACTAAAACAAGTTCCCACAGGAAATCCACTTCTGGCAGTGCAGCACTGTAACCTAAACTCACCACTTCACATCTCAAACACACTGCATCTCAGATCTTCAGGCATCTGTTTCTTCCCAACCTAGGCACCATCCGTTCTATTTCCTAAAAAAGACCTTGCAAAAATACACTATGAGATCATACAATAAAGATTGCTAAATACACATAAATGAACTCTCTGCAAATGGCTCAAGTGGTCTTAGTCATTTCTCCACAATATCTGATCTGAAACTGGCATCTTCTGATGCAATGCTCTTGTACTGCCAGAGAACCCTTCAAATATCCCCAGCTTTCTCCTTGCTCTGCTCCCTCCCTCCCAGTTCCTTACCAATAATAGCAGGTGAGATAATGTTATCACATATATTTACTTAATTTCACAGCCTTGCACACGAACAGCAGCATAATTTCACTGGCATTTCAGGTTACTGGGAGGGGTAGAGTTCACACATCTTTTTGGGTGTACACTTAGTTCAAGCTGGCTTTACCAATTTCAGCATGAAAGCAGCATTTGTTTTTGTGTGTTCTAGATGAGAGTTCACACAAAGTTAGTGAGCATACAAGCCTGCCAAGCCACCTTCTCTCAGTTTTCCAAGTACAACTACTTAATGTAGGTCTCCTATGCTTTATTAACACTTGCTTTCAACCCCGTGACACAGAGGTTAACTACAAAATAGAACTATGTGGCAAGCAATTTAGGTAATTCCTAAACTGTACACATCCACAGTGACACCAGCAATGCTGGAACCACAAAGATGTGATATTAACACACCAGCAGGGACATGAAAGGAAGGAGAAAGACCATCGCCATCTAACTGGCAAACCTTGATGGGAAAATATTCGCAATCGATGGTGGGAGCCACAGAAAGGGAAGAATCTCTGTGGCCTTTGCTCAATGAAGCTCAAACAACAGGATCAGTGACAGGCTCGCAGATGAAGCGCCATGTGGTTGGAGGAGTCACCTTCACCTACAGCACACAGGTTTAGTCACTCACCTGCTATTTTGGCTTCCTGTCAGCTTTATTTGCACTTCACAGCTCCTCCTCAACACTTGATAAAAACCAAAGCTGATCTGTGCCATTGCAGTGCCCACAACACACAGCACCCCGTGAGGAGCTGGAGCAAATTGATAAAGGTTTACAATCACAGTGGGAAAAATCGAACATTTTCTATTCATTTACATGCAAATGGCATGTATTTCAGCATTCCAATAAAGCTCCTCTCCAGTCACTTGCATACTACAGCCACACAACAAAGTGTTCTGACTGCAAATGTGTTTACATGATGGACTATGTAAACCACAGCACAAGGTCTCAGTGGCCTGACAAAAAGTGATGGTTTGCATTCATTATTTCGCCGCTTGCTGGATGAGAAGTGGTTTCCTCAGTTGTGCACACAGGTTAGCACACCAAAGCCAGAGCCTCAGCTGAAGATGTCGCTTTTCCAGACAGCCTACAGGCTGCTATAAAAGCCTCACACCTTTCCTCTCTCTACCCAAGATGTCAAAAACACACCGAGTGAGTTTCAGATTGAAGAAAAACACTTCCCTTATGTAAATTAAAATCTGAGGAAACTATAAAACGATCAGCCCCTAGAGACGGTGCCTGAAGAACTTCAGTGCACACAAGCATTTTTCCAAGTTGTTTACAAACAAAACACCTACGGGGGCTCAGAAAGATGCTGTGCCTTTCAAACAGGCAGAGAGAAAATGTCTGACTGACAAGATGCCTTAGCCCCTTTCAACATTAGAAGGCACTTGGCTGCTGCCTAATTAAGACACGTTCTCTTCTCGTAAAGTAGTAACAAAGCACACATTTCCCCCACTGCCACTGTATTTGTCATCCTTGAATAAATGACTTCTGTATTGTATTTCATGTACTCTTCCGGCCCACATCCTGCTAGACACTTGAATGCTTACTACTGGGAGCAGATAAGAGCTTTGCCTAGGCCATTTCTTTGCCAGATATATTGACAATGGGAAAACGGATTATCAATGCAACAGACACTATGATCATAACAAAGTATCCCCTGTGAAAAATCAGACGAGATGACATGAGAGCACAGGCAGGTGGGATCAGTCTCTCAAGGCATCTCCACCTGCGCTGGCAAGGATGTACAGGACAGTGTAGAGGAGCAGAAAGGTTACCTTTAATTGGTGTTTAGCAAGTTACCTGCTTTGCATGCAGTCCATGACCCTTACAACACCTGAACAATCACCCTAATCACTGAATTAGCAAAAAGCACCGTCATGTGAACTAATTTGAACCCTAATTCCCAACTCAGAGAGAAGAAACCAACGTCATTTTCGTAGTATTTTCATATGCACTTCACTGAGGATTGATGCCTAACAGCACCACATAAAATGGTGTTAAACTCCAAGTTATCCTCACAGAGCTCATAAACCAGGCGCTGAGCCCATGCCGCGACAGAATGCTGTGTGTGCCATTCGCGTTATTATTCAGGGGCTTATTTTAAGGGAGTTTTCAAAGAACCTCTTGAAATATCGCAGCTAGCAAAACACTACAAACAAATGAAACACTTCCCCATGACCAAGACGCCGCTCCCCGCTTCTGCACGGCGGCTGACGAGGTGACGGCAGGAGGGATAATCCGTAATCCCCGCAGATTACTTAAAACTCCGAGGAAATCTCTACTTTGAGAAACTTCGGGGGAGCCCAGAGCATCGCCCTTCCCCTGCCCGGCCCCTCCCCGGGCCGCGGCCGCTCGCACACCGCGGCCAGGGCGGGAGCCACGCGGGTCCGCCCGGGGGCACCGCCCCGGCCCCGCTCCGCTCCGCTCCTCCGGCCGTGCCCTCCCGGCACCGGGGGCGGGCTGACCCCGCCGGC
>VXBA01004424.1:964945-1047184 GCA_013399895.1 Serilophus lunatus | reverse complement strand
CACCGGGGCGCGCGCCCGCCCCCCGCCCACAGCGCCCCCTGGCGGCACCGGCGGGACCGGGACCGGGAACGGCGTCGGGATCCGGATCCGAGACACACCGAGCCCGGGGGCGGGAATGGGATCCCAGACACACCGACCCCGGGAACGGGATGTGCCCGGGAGGTCCCGTTACACACCAAATCCGTGTCCCGGGATGTGCCCGCGGGGGCTGTATTACACACTGAAGCGGGGCTTGAAGCGTGCTCGGGAGCACTTTGTTACACACCGACCCCGGGGTCGGGATGTGCCCGGGGGCCCCGTTACACACCGAACACGGGGCTCTGTCACACAGCGAGGCACCCGCGGGGAGCAGCCCGCGCCCGAGCCCCGCGGTTTTCACCTCAGTGTGTCGCAAAACGAGCTGCGTCCCGTGAGGAGGAGCCCTGGGGTCACCCGACAGCGCCGTGGGGGAGCCCAGGGGCTCTGCGCGCAGCACTCCAACAGCCCAAATCCTTGGGTTTCTTAAAGAAGACAAAAAGTCTACAAAAGCGGGGAGCGGACTGGCAGGGGAGGGGCAGGGCTGCCCCAGCAGGGGCTGTACCCCCGGGCCAGGCCCTTCCCTTGGGGGGCAGCTCAGAGCCCCCCGGTCTGGGCATCACAGGCAGAAGGGCCTGGGACCCCCAGCCCGGCCGGCCTCCCCCCCCCAACACAGCCCACGGACCAACTGGCATGTTCATTCAGGCCTCCATGCATCAGTAAAAGTGCTTTAAATTAAGATATATCGAGGTCCATCTCTCATTACTGATAATGTATTTCCTGATTAGTATGTGCATTAGTTTTTTTTTTTTCCCACTATTTCTCTGCAGTGCAGCGGCGAGCTATAACAGAGAGTACACACTGTGCATTCTATGGCACAACATGGGCCATATTGCTCCTGGATAAATTAGTCACCAAGACTGTATAATTGGTTTCTCAATTATTTATGAAGGGGTCTTTTAACAACAGTAATTTTTCCCTTAATGGCAAGTAAGGATTTCATTATCTCTAACTGCACTACCTTTTCGTTCCATGCCACAGTAAATTTCAAAATTTTCTCTCTTTAATGGCTGTAATATATGAAGGAATTCCATCTCTGTAAAGTAATTATTCTTTTCGCCTGCCTGGGAATATAAGTGCAGGTCATTTTATTTTTGGTCTCTTAATCACAAGAAAAGCAGTAAAAGGGCTGTTCCTAGTTTGCAGCAGCAGGAACTGCTGATTGTGATGCCTGTCCTTATGTCTGACCCTGGCACATGATGCTGCCGTGCAAACACGGCTCAGAATGGAGCAGGGGCCAAGTGGAGGTTCCTGTCCAGCAGTGGGAGATCCCCACAGCTCTGCCTCAGCCCCATCAGGAGGCATCAGCTCAGGGCATTTCAGGTTAGGAAAGGTCCTGCATCACATACCCAGCCCTGTGGAAACTGAGCCTCATTCCTGCATCCCGTTACCTCTGTACTGAGCCCAGAGACACCATTAAAACGTAATAAAGTCATCAGCAAAAAGCAATGCTCGGCACCCTCCTGGCAGTTGCTGTCTCCCAGCTGGATTTCCCACGTCTGGGCTTCATTAGGGTGAGGTTTCTTCCAACATATAAGAGCATCTGCACCAAGACATGCTGCTATAGTTGCACAGGTCTCTGCAGATGATGTCTGTGAGGTCTCATGAGATGTTTTCGGTGCTGCCCTAAAATGTCCCTTCAGCAACTCCTGGGCACCCCTGAGTCTGCAGGGGCGAACAAGCCTGACTGCCCAGGGCAGCTGTCAAGTCCTCTGCCCTGCAGCAGTGCTTAGGCTGAGACCCTCAGCCAACATGTGCTGTGGGATAAAAAGATGATTGAAGATTCCACAAATAGTGAGCACTGTTTTGGACAGGTCATTACAAATCAACAGAATTGCTTTTAAATAAGTCTGCTGGTATTGGGGAAGCTGGCTGAACACCACTGGTCACAAAGAAGTGTAATTTCATGTACACCCTCCACAGCAGGGAGATAGCAGGAAAGCTGGTTTGCTCCTCAAAGCAAACTCATTCCTGAGCAAACAGGTTTGTAACCCAATGTTCTTTCTCCATCCGTCTGCCCGGCTTTGATCAGCCAGTTATTTCCATTGCTTTCAGCAGGACTGCTCATGTTTGAGTGTCTTGCTGAATCAAGGCCTAAATATTTTGAAAACCTGCATCAGCAAAATACGCATCTGTTCCAGGCTAATCTTACCCAGCAAGCCCTACGGCGTGCTTAACCTTAAGCCACTCTGCAGACCTATCAATGTTAATCTTAAGTGCTTTGCTGATTTGGAGCTCTATAATTTTCCAGAGGACATGTCCGCTGCTCCTTCAGACACCAAAATTAGTCTGAAAACAGGCAGGGAGGTACCGGCAACATCCTCAACCCTGTAACTGGGTTGGACTGGCTCAGCCAGTGGCTACATCTGTGGGATCATACCAGGCAGCTGCTGGTGCTGCCTTCAGCAGAGCATTTCTAGCCTGGTGCAGACACCAGATATGGAGATGAGGGATCCTGTGCTGAGAGGGGAGCTTTCCCCTGGCTGAATTGCTATTCGTCTCTGCTGGGCTGGCATCAGAGGTCTCGCTCCCAGCCAGCACGCCGACTTTCATAACAGTAAATTATAACTTGGCACTTCTGTAGTTCTCTCTAGTTCAAAGCTGTGCTGAAACATTATCTAATTAATTCATACAATAGCCCTGGAAGGCAAGAAAGGGAGGTAGTGAGCTGAAGTACTTGCCCAATGACAAACACTGAGTCAGTGGAGGAGTAAGAGGAAAACTCAAGGGCCTTGGATGTTTAAATCTGAGATGGCATCTTTCCTGTCGTAACAGCATTTCAGTCATTTAAAAAATAGCACCTGTATATTTAATTACAATTACAGCAAACTTCTCCAAATGAACAGATGAAACAGAAAATTTTATCCTAATTAGCATCCTCTCCCCCCCAAAAAATTACATGCTTTTCAAATCTGTAAGATGTTACCCAAACCAATTAAAAAGTATAACAATGTGGTGTAAACACAATTAACAAAATTCCCTTTTAAAGACAGGGTGCATGGCAGAGGCTGCCCCACAGACAGGGCTGTTTGAACACCTCTGCCAGGGCCCTGATCCCCACTGCAGTGAGGGATTGCAACCCCTTCCAACCCAAACTATTCTGAGAAAAGCTGCCACAACCAGCCTGCAACCACTACAGCATCTGCAGGACAAGTTCCCCACCCCCCCATCCCTTGCCTCAGAATCTTTTTCTTGTACAAAAAATAAATGCAAACTATAAGGGAGCAAGTGGAGGTGTCAGCTGAAATAAAGAATCTGAAAATGTCACCAGTACTGTTACAGGACAAGAGCAGGCACATCAAGAACAAGAAATAAAAAGGCAGGGATTTATTCACACAAACAATTACAGGAGGCAGTGGGCAATTAGAAACAGTGTTTCATAAACTCACATCAACAATAGAAATACTTGTATAACATACATTTCTAGGTGTGAGGGGTTAGAAGAGGTATGTTCAGAGATTTAATGCAATCCTTAATATAATTCCAGAGGTCCATTAATCAGCTGGAAGACCTTCTATAAGAATACAATTTTATTAAAATATTCAGTAGTTATAGACTAAAGAGGAAAAGGCCAACCAAAGCTAATTAACCCTAGGGAAAAAAAATCTGTACAGTACTCAGAGTAGCTGACTGAAATGGGGGGGGGTCATGAAGAAGGGAAAGACAAAGTTGCATTAAAATGCAATTAACAACAAATACTACTAGGAAAATAAACTGAGGCAACCTCAAAAAGAGTGAGGATGTAAGAGAATATTTAAAGGAAAATGGAGTGCATAGATGGAAATTTTACCACTGTTGGGTTGTTCAAGGAACCTTGATTTGAAAGGTATTTGTATGAGCAGAAAAATCCCCAAATCATTAATATTGTGGATTAGGGCATCTTTTGATGCAAGTTACAGAGTGTTTTCTAAGAAGTAATGCAGTGAAAATGTAATACTGCTTTGCTTTGCTGACCAACAATTATTTAACCAGAAACCTGTATTAGAAAAGAAGTCTCTTTGTAGGATAGAGTATCTGACTATGAAAATGTGCTGGGCAGTAGCCAACCAGTAGCTAATGCATCTTCAGCTCTGGGGCTTTGCTTTTTTTGCTTTGCTTTTTTTGTATCCTTGCTCACCCAAGGAATTTTTTTCAAGAGTTCATACTAGGTTGGTTCTGTTGGTCTGACCATGCCATAATGATATCCAGCCTCTGGAAACCTTCCAAGGAAGTTGGTGAACAGGGGATTGCTGTACTTTGCTGTTCTATAGCCCAAATAGCACTCAATAATTGAACATTAGTGTGATGGGAAAAGTACCAACAAAACTTTCATAATAAATCTTCACCTTCCTCCAGGACTTTAGGGTCAAATAAATAGAACCATGCACAATTTGCATACTGTTTTTAGCATCAGCAGTTATGAAAAAAGTAGCATGTACATAGATTTTTCTTGAGCAGCTCATTTTTCTGTCCTTCTCTAACCTTTTCCTCTCCCTGTAATGGACTACTTTTTATGTCAAGCATTTTCTAGAGGGTCCACGTCTCCATTGGAAAACTGGTATGCTTTCAGTCAAGCATGAATATTTTCTTCTGCATTATGACCATGTTTTTCCTCCTTCATTAACTCAGGATTTAGAGGGGAGCTGAGTCAGGAACTCCTCCAGCCTCAGTTTGGTAGGATCTGCACTGGAAACAGGGGTCCCGTTTGCATTCACCTCTCCTCCTGTCCCTTGGCAGTCCCTGCCCGTGATCCCAAGGCCAAGGATACAGTGGGTCAGCTGTAGCTTTTTCATACATCATGCATGAGGCTAGGACAAAAAACAAGCCCCTTGCCAATATCCTGCCCAGCATCCCTGCACCAGCCTCAGCCAGGGCAACTCCCAGCCCTCTGGCTTGCTCCCCCTCCCTGGGAGAGGGCCGGCAAGGGCAGGAGGGCTGGCACAGCTCCACATCTTGTGCCAGGACAGCTGCAGCTGCCATCCTCCAGACCAAGCTGTTCACACTGCATTTGCAAAAAAATTTGATACAAATTGCCACTGATGGACTTCAGTGAGTTTCATCAAATGTTACTGACTCGATCCTGCACAGACAAGCCCTAGTTAATAACTCCTTCCCTACAGAGGCTTTTGGGAGTGTAGCACACCCAGCAGCAGCGGCCTCTGGTAGAGCACTTCTTGATCTCCTGCACAGTGCATGGTACAGACAATGCCTGCGTTAAACAACCCCTCAGGAAATTAGCATTAATTAGCAGGGTGCTGCAATCCTGCAAGCGACTGCCATTTATCCCACTAACGTCAGCTCTGCACTACAGGAGCTCTTAGAATTTCTGACATTAAAACTATTACTGGCCACAAATAAAACGTAATAGATATTCTTTCAAAAATACGAAAAATACGGTAGGATACTCTACAGCATTATTAGGCAGTGCTAAATCAAATATCAAAGCATGAAAAGAACACTGTATTTAGCAATTGAGTTTATTTTAATAGATGCAATCAGAGTCCCATGACTTATAATTTTGCCTCTAAGGGGAGTGTTCTCGCTGGAGAAAACGTGTAAAGAAAAAAGTACAGATTTAGGTAGGGCACTCACTCACTCCAGGGCTGTCTGTGCAGTATGCTAGTTCTGGCAATATTTACATTTTGCTTCTCAAATGACCATTTATGCTTCAACCTTGTCTTTCCCAAATATCCTGAGCTACTGTTGGAATCGATACACTCAGCGCAAAACAAACCCAACACCCAGAAAATCCTGTTTGTGCAGCATTTAATATGAAATTTTAAACTCTTCAAATTTAGCTACAGAGTTCCACTTTTTTGCTGTCCCTTTGTATCAAAGCTTCATGGGAATTAAGCTGTGACATTGCCATCCTGTGCAGCAGGAGCTGGGCACTGGGACCGGCCAGTGTTGGGGGCTGCCCTGCTGGGCACATGCAGAGCTGGCCCAGGTGGCCTGAGAGTCATCTGCTACCATCACAGCCTGCTCAGGCACCAAGTGCTACCCAGGACTGCACCCGTGACTAGGGCCTCGCTGCAAAAACATCCTTGGGAGCCCCAAGGTGAGCTGGCAGCTACTCGTGTGTGCTGTCACAGTCAAGACCAGCTACCAGAGCTTGAAGCTGCCACATAAATCACTGCTAGCAGCAGGAGACCTGTCGCGGCTCACCTACACATCTCTGCTGCCTGCACAGGCAACCCCACTTTTCTCTCTACAGAAAGTGTTTCTGCCTGCCAGAGCTGCCGTTCCAGGTACAATCACAGCTTTTTTTCCACATCAGCATCAGGCACTAACAGGGAGCCAGGCTGAGGAGAGAGATGAGTCAAACAAAACGCTACCTTTTAGATGCTGCTAGAGCTGAAGCGAGGCTCTTCTACAGCGCTGCCCCTACCTTCCTGCTGATTGTCACCATAGCCTTTGCTTCCGACTGTACAATCATGACATAATATTAAATACATACTTTTGCACACCGGTTACTGAAAACATTCTTTTTCATTCAGCTGATTTGGATATTCATGAGCAGGAGGGAGGCATCTGGATGGTGAAGTCTCCAGGAGGACGACCACTGCTGTTTGTGAACTGCAACACCATGTATTTGTTCTCCAATGGTGTAAAATGGCATTTGTCCTCCAAACTCCGGAGTAAGGGCCTGAGCCATCAGCATTGTACTGGCAGTATCTTGACCTAGGTGAAACATTGCATTGCAACACTGACTGGCTGCTCAAATGATGAAACTACTTCATCTGCTGTCACTGCCTCAAAGGTTGGCAGCCCTTGTAACTCAGAAACACTGACAAACCAACCTGTTACGTTCTGCTGAAGTCAAGTGCTCTTCACCACAGCCAGGGGAGCTTTGCTGACTGACCCCAGGTGAAGACCAGTTCCTATGGGGATCAGTAGATAACAACAAGCAGACTCAGGCAGATCTGTAGCAGCAGTGCTTCCTCAAATGCCAAACTGAGGTGAGATACCTCATCTTCATGTTGCCTCAAAAGCCAGATAAAACTGATCCTTTAGGAATAAATTGTATTTATTGCATCTGAGCAAAAGTCTACACTTCAGAGATGTGAGTGTTGCCTACAAACATTTGTTTTGGCCACAATTCTTATATAGTGGTCCTTCACCTACAATAGACAGGAAGCGCATGGAATATACAGGGGATGTACATTTTAATGACACCATGGCCAGTGGGCCAGCTACTGGCCTGGCTGATATGCACTGGAGAGAAAACTGCTTTTGGTAGTGCTTTTCCTAGTTCCTGATGGGACAAAAGAAACTACAGATGGCCAGAGCTCACACATGTTGGAGAAGAGGCTTTGCACACCCCTGTTTCACAGGCTCTTTTTCCACATCTCCTCCATCCCAAGGAAGTGGATTTTCCTCAGCTTTGCTGGGTATGTGCTGGCAGCTGCTCTCTTTTCCTCCTGTTCCCTTGACCTGGGGACAGCTTGCCAAGTGATGGCCTGTCACATTGGGAAGATGAGGAGGTGGATCAGACAAAAGCAGCAAAGAGGAAAAGAAGCTGAAAGCCAGGGGCGGTTAACAGCTGGCCTTGTGATGCCTCATGTCTGTAGGGTACAAGAATACTGCCAAATACACGTTATCCAAGAGTTTTAACACAATTTATTTTATGCTTAAATAATCAACTAGATCATCCAGTGTTTGTTGTTTTCATACATATGTAATTAGAGCTATTATCAATGAATGCTGTTTCCATATGAATATAATCAACAAATTAAAGTATTTCACCAAAACCCAAATAAAAATGCCCTTTAAAACACAGCAGCCTTAACAACCTAATATTACACTGCTAGGATGATTACAGATGATTGGCTTACTGAAAGATTCTACATCTTATAGCCAGTACACAATACAGTAATAATTTTACAGCGTGCTGCCAGTCTATTAGCTAATAATTTCTCTTCAGTTCATTTAAAAATATCCCAAACTTGTGCTCCTTAGAGCACCAACCAACTTCTAAAGCTGCAAGCATTACCCCCGTTATAAAGCGAGAACAGATAGCACCCCCCTCCCCATAATGCAACTACTGTATATGTTATGGGTCTTAGGTCATTTCATTGAAAAATTGGCAACAGCAACAAATATTAGATGAAGGGCTTTGTGTTTACAGATAAAATCTTATTTTTCATGTTGCGGTATAGTGTTTGCAAAACTGGAAAAGATTTAATCAAAATAAGGTGAAACACATGCATCAAAATATTAGTACTCTGAAGAAAAATTTTCACAGAACTACAGAATTCCTCATTTTGGGAATCATTTAAATTTGCAGCAGATTTTAAAGATTTTTTTAAAATCAAGCTAGCGTTTTTGCATATACAAACATTATAATTGCTAATATACAAGAATCTGTGAAGATACACCCAGAATATCCCTGTAGGTGCAGCCATTTGAGACACCTAGCCTGCTCAATGCATCTGCAATATTCTGTTTGTGATCGAAAAGGCAGTGCCTTATCAACATTTATTCTATTTTGTTAGAATTTATACAGTGTTATTTATTTACAGCAAAACTATTGATGTTTAAAAAAGAAACAAATAGTGTTTTATACCCTGACAGTTTGGGTCCAAGAAAAATAAGGCGAGCTGTTGTGGATTTTAGTAATTTTAGTGTCTTTCCATGGTTTAACCATTTCGTCTTCACACATCCACTCTGGCCACAGGAATTTATTTCTTTTGAGATGACATCAAACTGCTTGAAAGAAGCTGTTAACAGCATGGCATCTTGTATATACACTGCATTGGTAGCTGTGCACCCTCCAATCCTGTGAATGAACGTGAATTTCCATGCTCTGTAAATTGGCTCATGCTAAATTAATTTTTTTCTACAGAATTTTTTTGTTTGTTTTTTTTTTTTTCTTTTTGGATAAAAACCATGCGGTTAATGTGGGGAAGCAGCAAACACACGCACACTTTTACAGGTGAATGTTTAATTCCTGTTGATTTTTCTTCTGTGAGTGTCCCTCTAGAATACTGGCAGTAAAAGCACACAATCCTATGGAAAAAAAAAGAGAACACAAATCATTTCAGAATATCTCCTTAGAATCAATTTCATGCCTTTCCCTGACTAAACAGAAAAGTTGTAATTGGCATGATGGAATTCTGCAATAGAATAAATCACATATTTTCTAGGTAGGTAATGACATTAGATGAGCTCCCAGCATGAGGAGAAAATGCAGCTGCAGATGTCCACGCTGCTCCTGAACTGATTTGCAAATACATTTGTAACATACTGCATTTCATCACCACAGACGCAGCACCAGCTCATCAAATCTGATGATGACAAGGAATAGGTACTTTTATCATGGAAGAAACAGCATCATCTCCAGAATGACAGAGCTGCTGCTTCCCCAGCACGTTTTTCTTCATTGTGTGCAGGCACCCCCAACAGTGATGGAAAACCTGCTCTCCTTGCAGATCCACCTCTGCCAGTTGCTCAGGGAACGTGACTGGCAGAGCCAGGAATGAGAAGTCCAGCCTTTAGGAAGCTTGATGGAGGATAAAGTGAGGAAGACGAGCAGCCCCATCCATCTCCAGGCTGGCTCCAAGGAGATGGGGTTCAGCTCCTGTTCTCGCTCATCCAAACAGAGCCATGCACGTAAGGACAGCGAGTTTGTTGTACAATAGCGATGTCTTGCAGCAAAGAGGGCAGGAAGCAGAAATACAAACACATCAGCAAGCAGGAGCTGGAAGACTTGCAGCTCCCCAGCACCTGGGCACAGGGCAACCTGTTCAGGAGCGTGGCTTGCGCAGCGCCTGTGGGATTCAGGCTGGCACGGACATGCCTGTTTGCTAATCAGGTCACAGGTCCACACGCATTCCCCAGGAGCGCTCACGCTCTCCTTCCATGCTAAAGCAATCTGTCCTTGCCCACATCTACGGTTGCCATAAATCCGTCCCGCTGCTAAAAGCCGCCTGTTCCCATCGCAGCAGTCACGCCAGCTCGCACAGTGCTGTCCTGAGGAACTGCACGCAAGAGTTCTTGGCTTTTCCTTTCAATCTATATTTCACAATGAGTTTATTTGCAATGCTGACAAAGACATTTTCACAGCAAAATCTAGCTAACACTGTCAGTTTTTTCAAACATTCAAAGGAAAAGAACCACCTCTGCCTCCCAGCAGGATTTTTTTTGTCTTTTGTGATTACAAAACAAACTGTTTTTCTATCAGAATCCCCTGTCTGTGCAAATACATCCACTTCTGCATCCAAATAAAATGTTTTTAATGGAGTCTTGACTGGGATCACAATTACTTAACGCAGATTTGGTCATGCTTATCATATCAAGGTTTGGAGCACAGAGTCTTACAGGACAAAGTTCTCCCCTGAGCAAAGGTTCATTATCTAAGGCAGACTCTCTGAGTTCCTCAGGGGCTCAAGCATGGAAGAGTTGCCTACTGGAAATCACAGGAGAAGTGCATTGGTAGTCATGGGAGCAAATCTGCTTCTGAGGAACTCAGACTCTGCCTTCCTGAAGGTCAGACTCTGTTTCATACATTATGCAAGGACTGCCTTATTTATGTCATTTTATTTTAAAAATTAAATGCTCCTCCCTTATCCCCGATGTGTGTTGCATCAAGCTTGCATGCTGGCAGGCTCTTTAGCTGCACTGCTTATGGGGTTCAATGCCCCATCCTGCCTTCAGTGCCTTTGAATTTACACATTTCCACTGGTTTGCCCCTGCAGATTGACAGTGGAACAACAGGGGAGCCAACATGGGACACAATTTCATACAAGTAGTGCCATCCCTTTGGCTTGTTTTCCTTCTGTATCCTTGAGCTACATCAATGAGAAAGACACTTCAAAAGAATCACCTCCCTTTTCAAAACATTAAATATTTTATCAGAACCTTGAGCAGCAAGCCAGGTGAAGCTGTATTATTCTACTCACACACATGGGAGTGCTCTCAATATAAAAGCAGGAATTCAGCAGTTGTGCTAGGTGGATGCAAGTAGGTGCTTACCAGATGCTGAAAGCATGCCAGTCACCTCATAGAGATGGCTTCTTGGGGCTTGATCCTACAAATCCCTCACCCACAAATTCCACACACTGAGTGCTGCTCATCTCAAATGGCACTACTCATACACACAGAAAGCCTGTAAGGCCAGGTGGTTTTAGGGACTACATTACATTTCAGTAGTCAGAAGGGACTAGTGACTCAGAAGGGTCTCTGCTTCTGTCCTTTTCCTCCATACCACTGTGTGGTATGTTTTCAGGTCCTGTTTATCCTGTTCTTTACAGTCAGTCCTATACCAGATGTACAGGAAAAGGATAGCACGTAGACTTGCACTTCAGAAACTCTTCCTTGCCCAGTTCCTGTAACTCAACAAAGCTAAGAGAAGTTCCGAGTAGAAAAAAAGACATGAACATAGTAAACCTACACACCTGGAGGCACAACTGACTGACCAGCATTGATAGACACAGATGGGCTCCTCCCGTATTTTCAGGCACATTTTCATGGGACTGTAGCCATGTCATGGAGACAAAGCAGCCTCTGGCTTCAGGGTGCTCCGTCACACCCTTACAGGGTGCAAGGGTGTCTTAAGTTTGTGCATTTATTTTTAGCTTGGCAAGCCCTCATACCATCAGCCACTGGTTTGCTTCAATCATTAAGACTGGATCAATGTAATTCACAAGGAACAGTTGGTAGGGATTATTTGTTGGCAAATATTGAGGCACTTCACTTACAAGGACTTTGATTTGCATAACTGCCCTCAGAACACATCCCTGACAGTTGCAGACACCTTTCACTCCCAGCAAATTTACTTGTGTGCAGCTCCTTTACTATTTGTGTTTAAGTTAATTTTTAGGGGTAGAAAGTGCTGTGGATTTCCTCAGTATTGCTTTGCTTTGTTCAAAGAAGTAAAGTTCAATTTCTATACGTAAACACAAGGTCATTTTCTGCTTACAAGATCAAGGGCAAGCTACTGAGCTTTGCAGCTGGAAAGCAATGTCAGGGTAACAGAGTCAAGCCATTGTGCAGCCCAGGTGTTATTCCCCATTCTGCACAGCGCCGTGCTGGCAAAAGCCTTCAGCAGTGGAAGAAAAATGGATCACACTGACCGTTCAGTGGTCGGCTTTCAGCTTTCATGTGTAACTTTTCTTCTCCACGTGTCTGACCTCTTTCTTTGTCTTAACCTTATAAGCTTCTCCCTGCTTTAAAGGAAAAGTATAAACATTAACATAGACTGCAGAGAGTACTTGCAATTATAAAACTGCTTCCAAACCAGACTCCACATTTTGCTGCAACGGGATAAGTAAAAAAGCAGTTAAATCACATTAACACTTCATTTCAAAGATACACACAATCTATTTATCCACTCTGCTGAGCTGCAAAAGCACAGGTCTGAAATATCATCTTCAAGTAGAAAACACAGGTCTACAATTTCAGCGTGACCCCTGGGCTGGGGTGCCCGGCTGGCAGTCCTTGGCAGAGCCCCTGCTGTCAAGTGCAGCAGGATCCAGTGCCACTGTCAGGGAAAAATCACCTTTCCCAACCGGCCTCCCGGGTCGGCCGGATTGGCAAACATTTCCAACAGCATAGGCTGTGGCTGCTCTTATGATGTTTCACAACGTCTGTGCTTTAAAGTGAGCAGGTTAGTAATGGAATAAAGGGAGGAGGAAGAAAGCCAGCAAAACCCACCACTGAAGCAGCACAGACGCAAAACCAATGACAGTGACAAGCAGTGCGGGTTTCAGTGTCTAAAACAGCAACCCCCAAAATAAAGTTAATCTTTGCTCATTAAAAGTAACTCAATAATCATCTAAAAATAAATGCCAGTAATCACAAGCCTCATTCACATCCGAGAAAGGCATCTGTTTATGTGTGGCTATCGGCAGCATCTACCCCTCAGGTGATCTGCATTGATGTATTTGCAACTATTTGTGGTTTCTGACTATTCTAATCTGGTGCAGCAAATTGTAAATGTCCCCTCCTTGCTGGGCAGGAATTTTTTTCCCCTGATAAATGACTATGAAAGAGAGAATGGAAATACGTTTATTTCAATTCTCTTATTTCTGTGACACGTGTGTCCCCCCTGTTTGTTTTTCCTTTTTTTATTATCAGTAGGTAAAGACTATTTGTTATCTTCATTTCCAAATACATTTTCACTCAAGAAGAATTTTATTAACCCCAATGACAGTTTTAGGGCAGCAAGGACCTCCCAGGGTATTTGTGCTGGGCAAGAAGGTATGAGTTCCTCTGAAGCCATTTATTTCCAGAAGTGACACCCATTTCCCCAAGGCCTCCTTGGGACAGAGGACAGCTGAGGCACAGCCTTCCCACTCCTGCCCATACCCCTGGAGCCCTCTGCAAGAGGGACTGGGATGTGCTGGCACACAACAGTCCTGTCCTCCCCACTGTCCTATTTTCTTTTGAGGTGATGAAGCTGGGCATAATCCAGCCCTGCAGAAGGGCTTCCAATTTTAAATCACCAGGGACAAAATCCTTGTCTTGGCGCTTGCTTGTAAAGGATACCATTGCTTTTATTCTCCTGAATCCTGCAAACCCTCAGTAAACAGCACAGGGGTATTACACAGGTGAGCAAGAGGCCAGAGGGGATCAGGCTGCTGTTCATTCCTTTGGGCTGGTGGAAAAGACACATGACACACCTACAGTGTAAGGCACAAATTCTGCAAGGACCGGACCAAATGCACGGACACGGCTAAAGTTGATGGCACAAAACAGGCTCCAAACCTATGGCTTAAACCTGCTGTCCGTTTTGCTGAAACAAACCTTAATGCTTTGTGCCAACAGAATCCAGCCAGCCCCACTTGCCACCACCCCTGCCCACACACAGCACAGAGAGACACCCCTGCCCCGTTACCCAAACGCACAACTTGCCAGTAACAGCAAGCACTGCACTTTGCCAAGGCTTCTTGTTAAATGCAAACCTCCAGCCCTTTAGCAGCAATTTCTAGCAGTCAACACAACCCTCTGTGTCTACTGTTACTTCCTGGCAGTCCCCGTTCCATTACCATTTCACCAACTTTCCTCTCATGGGGGATAACAACGCGTCTTACTACCTTCCGGGTGATCTGTGGGAAGCAATACATGAAAAGTATCGATTTTTTTTTTCCTAGATTCTGAAGGAAAAAAGTATGTTAAAAAGAAGTTACTTGAATGCAAAGACTGAGAGGCAGTGATGCAATTCATTATTACTTTTCTTGTGATGACGTTGCCTTCTTCGTCGGTAAACTGTTCCTCTGTTACAGATTCACCAGGAATGTTTTTTGCTTCCTCACCCTAAAGAACGTGTTATAAGATTAGCAACAGAGCCTATATTCTGTCAAACCCACACATATTTCCACATCAATCCAAGCAACAAGCACATGCTAGCTTCAACTTTATGTAACAGTTTGCTTTATGTCACACAAATTGTATGAAAGCCTTGCCCATGTAGCATGCCCATACCTGTGGGTTTATTCTACAGAATGTGTCCTTAAAGCCTCTAGTGAGCTTCTAATATATTGTTCTTATTAGCTAAGTCATGACATGAAGCTCTCTGGGCAACAAAATCTTGCGGTCAGTCTGAGTCCTATGTGATGGAGGCACAAATTCATGATGATACAATCTCTAATCAGACATCCATCAGCTTTTCACAGATTCTCAGTGCCCAGCACACACAGAGACAAGGTGGAAATTTGAGATTTAAAAAGACAGCTCTGTCTATAGCTTGCTAAACATGAAGACAAGACTTGTGAGTATTTACAAAATGGAGAAAGTTATCTTACGTGACACTTTGCCTGGCACAGTAACGCCTGCCTGGACATATAGCCCGGCCCATGACTTATTGAGACCAGCAGCACTCCAGGCATCACTTCTTGTAGCACCAGCAATTTATAGGACCAGTATAAACAAATCTAAAAACAGTTTCTTAACTGCTATGCTAGTGACTTCATTCCAGCACAAGAATTACTGCTCAAATCTTAAATGACATTACTTCAGAGTCTAAGGCTAGCTAGTAGTCGTGAACTTACGTTCCAGGAGAACTTTTCTAACTTCACCTCATAAAGTCATGTTTCCAAACCTGGGTGCGGAAGCAAGCACTGCTTTTTATGCTTAAAAAATATTGCTTGTGCTTATATCTCTCATATAAATAAAGCAAGCATAATGATCATGTAGCTGGCCTACATATGAAAAATTTCCACTCAAAAATTATTAACCTTTTGAACAAGCAAATAAAAAAAAATCCTTAACATCTTTCTTCTTCCCTCAACCCACTACGGGGAAAAAAATTACAATTAGAGAAAGGAAGATGAAAGAAACATTGTATAAAACACGTTATATAAATATTTGCAGCAAAATAGTATTTAAAATGAGATTATTACAGCTCGACACCAGGCTTTCATAATGTTTCCACATACTACACAGAACAGGACAAATATAATTCCCATTTACTGTGGTCTACACAATACTTAGTTGTCTACATAATCTCCTGGCACTGCTCTATAACAAACACATACAGTGATACCATGTTTATTTTTTAAAAACTCTTTCCCATACAAACACAGCTTTTGCAACATGTACACTGCAACATTAGGATTGTATGCTATTTTTAAGGTCTCAGAAACATAAGCCTTTCATTTCAATTACAAGCCATTTGTGGTCTTTTCTCTAGCCAGGCTTTTCCCTTTTCCTCACTCTGGGGGGATGGTAGCAGGTGGGAGCCAGAGGGGAGTATTGCAGAGCAGAGCAGAGTACAGCATAACTGCAGTGAGCTGAGCCCCCAACCAATGTTTGCAATCCTTCAGAAGTGCAGAATTTCTGCTTGTTTCATATTGAAAGCTGTATTGAAATCATCACTTGATAATTCAGCAATGAAACACCTTCAGACGTTTTACACATCTTTTTCCCCAGGCTTTCACAGGCTATATAAAAACTGTAAAACTTATTGAGCTTTGGTGCGTCAGGAAGCATCTCTGAGGGAAGGGCAGGCACCACAGCCAGGTGGACTGGCTGGACTGTCCCACTGAATAGGGACATAAGGATGAGGTCCTGCATCTGAGACACACCCAGGGTTGAAGGGACCTAGCTGAGGTCCCTGGGCATGGGAATGATGGCATCCTCACAAAAGCATGGCAGAACAAACAGCTGCTGGAGCCTTCTGATGGAGCCTGGACAACTCATTTCCCAGAAGGACTCTGCTGAGGGGTCACAGGAAGGAGAAATTACACACCTGCTGAAGCATGGCAGTCAGTCAATGTGCAGGAGGAGGGAAGTAAGACGCTGGGCCCTGCAGTGAGCAGGGCCCCAGCACAGCAGCTGGCTGCTTCCTTTCTCATGAGTGAAACAGCAGAAACCAGAATGGGATGGGGACTGCTGCTCAGGCAGTGGGGTGATGATTGGGCAAAGGTTTTGGGAACTGAAACCTGTGAGGTTTCCTATTCACAAAGACAAGAGAGGGGGAAATACTGATTCCGGAGACTTAATACTTTAATCAGATGCATAGCAGATGGAGAACTAGCTGCACAGTTTTTTTTCCCTGGCCTCCCACACACGAGTTCAGTGCCCTAAAGAGCAGCAGGGAACCCTGGCCCAGACATCCCATGGAGCACAGAGGTATAGAAAGATTCCCTCTCATGAACAGGATTTCCAAAGCCAGTACAATAAAATCCATGAAAATGAGAAATAAAACAACATGGCCAGCAGCAAGGTCACCAGACTACTTGACACACCAATACCCCTTGGTGTACTGGTTCTCTGACTCTTTACTGTGGCTATAAGCAAGGTTATCCCTTAAAGCAACTTAGAGAGAATTACCATGTTCATCTTTAAAATGAAAAATGTATGGATGCACTAAAAGATGACTCTTGAAGTAAAATGCAGTTTTAAAGGTGTGGTGAATCTTGTTTTTTAATTAGTTACATGCTCCTTTAAGCACAGTTTAAGAATAAACGCTGTAAATACTCAGCAGGCAGTATGCGTGAAATCCAGCTTTCACAATTCTCTTGCTGGTGGGTAGTTAAACAAATTGCAGGAGGGCTCACAATTGGCAGGAGGTAGATCTGATTTACTGACATTCCTAATCCTATGCAGTTCTAAAGATGGATGTTAGCTAGGAAAAAACCCTCTTACCCACTGGCACTTTTACTTGTATGATTTCAAACCAACTTTGGGTTACAATGGCACATTAGATGACCTTGTCAACAAAAGCTGTTTTTAAACACAAAGCTCATGCATCTGCGTCACAGCTAGAGAATAAAATTCTTTCTGCTGCATCATACTTGTATGGGCTTCATTTTACCCTTGACCAGTCAAAAGCACTGTCACAATACCAGAAGCTTTAGAAAGGCAGGGAGAAAACTTAATACCATGATTACTGGAAGCCCAGTTATATCCCTGGGACTAAAGCATACAAAGGCTGCAGCCTGCAAGCCTTAGCCCCAGAACATGCCAGGAAGCTCTGCAAAGCAGAGTGCTTTAATGTCATCCTGCTCACTGGAGTGTAGTCCTGCCAAAACCAGCTGGTATCCTCTCTCTGCTGCTCTCCAGGGCAGGAGAAGCAAAGAGCAGTTTCCTCAAAGTCTTCTGCCAGCTCCACTGATTTTCTTAACAGTTATTTGCAGATTATGGGTGTTCCCAGGGACCTCCAGATAAGTGGAGTTATACAGTCTGTGCTGCAGTATTGTGCCAAAGTTCACTGCAGATTTGTCAGAGCTCTGGTTTTCTTTCATGTTTGTTTTGTTACTAGAGGGATAATAGTCCCTTTTATTCCTCCTATATATCCAGCGTTGCTGTAAAGCGAAGAAAAAAGGTGCAGCTGGATGTGTTTTACCCAGATGGATAAAGAGGAATTTAAAAGCAGCCGGAAATAAGGAAGATGGAAAGATCCTAAATATTTAATTTTGCCAAAGACCAGAAGCAAAGCCGAAATGGGAACAGGAGCTGTACAGAAAGCTCAGATCTCTTCCCTTACTGGCCTAAGCCACCACCAGGACATAATCCCTTCAGTCTCCAGATCACATTCTTGTAAAGCATAAACAGCAGCTGCGCCTCAGTATTCTTGGTGTCTCAAGCCTCTGTGGCAGTGGCAGGAGAAACAAACATCTTTCATTAAGGTCATTTTCATTAGTGAATTCTGCCTACTCAGGGAGACTTTGCTAATCAGATGCCACAACTCTGTGCCTGTGCCCATGCTGAGTCTGTACTTGCTTGTTTGCAGATGCATTGCTAAAGCCATAGTAAGGGGGGAAAGAGCCCAACAAACCAATAGGCAAGCCAGAGAGACCTGAAAGGAAATGGTGCTGCAAACGGGACAGAGTACAGTCCACTACCGGGAGCAGGGTCATAGGTCCGTTGCTTGTTGCATGATGGACAACATTATGAACAGACCTGAAAGCAGCACTTGTAGCGTGTGGTTTATTTAATTCCTGTGTTATCTTACTGAGGCCAGCAGCTCCAATTCTCCTGGGGCAAGACAGGGTGAGGGGACCTAGAGAGCAGAGCAAATCTGCAGCTCTCCCAGCTGGACAGGGGTTGCAGTGGAAAGGCTGTACCCAGCTGAATACACAAAAAGAAACACTCCTCATTTGCCTTATGTAGGGCACAGGCCTTTAATTCTTCTCACCCACAGGATGGCCACATTTTCACTTTCCATAAGTAAGTTTCCTCTGAATAGCAAAGACCATGGAATCTGCTGATTCTGGTTTTGACTGACTGCTGCTCAGGCTTCCATGACACTTCTCCAGTGCAGGCTGAACCAAACCCTCCATGATCAGTAATGGGGTGTTTTATGGCAAAATGCACGGAATGGGGCAAATCTTTAATAAAAATTGGCAAGAAATAACAAAAATACGAGATACTAAATTCCAGCAGATTTGAATAACCCTTGCTTAGAAATGTATTTTATTTTCCATTACATTCTACCATAAACCTTTTGACAAGAATCTTACTAAATAGTTTTGCCAAAAAAATTGTATCCATGAAAGATTTAACAACCTCTGAAAAAGCATGAAAATTAGACACCGATTTCTGCCATGACTGAATAAAAGGAGCTTTGGATCAGGCTCTGAATGTGCACATTGTGGCAGCACTCTTATTTTTCCCTTGTGTGCTAATTGCTCGCATTCCTGCACTGCCATAAACCCGTTTCTTTTGCAATGCCCCATCCCATCAATCCACCATGTGAACACAAGAGGGGAAAGGAAGCAAAAACAAAAACAGCTGCACTACCTTGAGGTTAGAATACGATCCTATTACACGTGGAAATGAGCATCAGTCCTTGCTTGTCTGGTTTTATGGGCTCAGCCCTCTGAAGTGCTAAATCCCATGGGAATGTGCTCGAGAGTGCTGAAGACTGGACAGGACTCAGCCCTTGGACTGCTGGGAAAATACCTTTGGGGGAGAAAAAAAGCCTTTCCCCATATTTGGGCCAGGACAGAGAACTAAGGTAGCAGCTAAATGGAAATAATAGTTTTAGCAATAATGCAGAACAGCACTGAAAGGAAAAACAAGTTGGGAAAGAAGAGCAAAGGTAACAAAGCAATTCAGCCCTGACAGTACCTGTGGAGGCACATAGAAAAGCCTTTTTTTCACAAATAATCCTCAAGGCTTTGGCATTACCAAATTTTATCCCCTCAGGCTACTGCTTTTAATGCAACATGCAGGCAGTAATGAATACTAGGAGGGGCAATTAATATTAGGAAGAAATTCTTTACTGTGAAGGTAGTGAGGCATTGGAACAGGTTGCCCAGAGAAGCTGTGGATTCTCTACCAGTGAAATGTTCAAGGACAGATTGGATGGGGCTCTGAACAACCTGGTCTAATGGAAGGTGCTACTGCCCATGGCAAGGGGTTTGAAACTGGATAGTCTTTGCTGTTCCTTCCAACCCAAATGAATCTATGATCCTATTAATAAAGGCTATGGTAAAAAAATGCAGTTCCCATGTGCAGCTCTGCCCAGTGGAGGCTCCAAGTACACCTTCATTCTCTCCCCACTGCTGCCAGACACAAGCGAGCAGAGTGGACTGATGGTGGGGGCATAGCACTGGCTCCTAACTAACCACAAGATAGTGTAGGAAAAGTCCTACACTGCAGTCATGGCTACAGAATAGCACTGGGGCATTTCATCGTAAGTGTGTGGTAGGGGCTGCCTGCGAGATGGATGAGCAAGAGAGAAAATGTCCCTACCTCCTACCCTGAATCACATCTTAACAATTTTGGCTAGCCAGGAGTGTCATAAAACACAGTAGAAAGAGAGCCTAATTCTCACTACTGCTCTATGGAAGTATGCTGGCACCAATCAGTTGGAGCCTGAGAGGGACACTGAGGCTGTGGGGTTGGGCTTGCTGGGCATTCAGGCACCAGCAGGAGACAGCCTGTTGCTCTCAACCCCTGCTCAGGCCCCTGCGGCAGGAATATATGAATATATTTTCACTCTGTGGGTTGAGACCACTGTATTCTGAGACCTCCTCCCTGACTGAGGAGCTGTTTGTTATCTTGGGTTCACCCTAACTGAATCTCTGCTCCCAGGAACATGCAGAAATCGAATTCCTGATCCCTACCAATGTTAGAGCTTGATTCTTCCATTTCATACCATTTCATGAACTTTACATGATCAAAATACTCATTGAAATGGGTCTTTCCGCTATCAAACTCTTTCTCTAAAAGGCTTGGTGATTGCTCCTGGTCTAATTTTTCTTGATCTGTTTTAAGCTTGTCTTGAGATGCAGAGTGGGGGATAAAAAAAGAAGCTATAAATGATCAGAAAATAAAAGAAGTATCACATGTATTTTCTAATCAAGAGGCAGGTACAGCTTTAATGCAGTTGAGATCAGACACGTTCCCAACAGAGTGGGTTCAGCCGCCTCCTCTCCCCGTGCACACCCTCTCCGCTGTGTCTGCAGATTGCAACACTACATGTGCTGCTTTACCATTGCTCTGTTAGAAGTTCAATCCAAAATTATACCAACACATTTAAAACCAATTTTCTGTGCCTTTCTCTAAACACAGAGGTTGTACTTGGACAGCAAGTGAAAGCTGCCTTTGACATGCTTTCCCCTTTTCTACTCCACCATTTCCTGCCTCCAAACCAGCGGTTACCAAAATAGTTCAGACATAAATTGGGTGGGGGACCTTAGCTACAGGCCAACTATGCAGCCTTTCAAACTTGCAGCACACTCACACTCTGGTGTTTTACCAGAGATGCCCCTACAGCATTCGAGGGTCTGTAATCAGCCACAGGCCGCCTGCCTTGTTTGAAAACAGAAACCACATTCCTAAGCCTGAGCACTCATGTCTTATCTGCAGGGGGAATTACTGATGAGAGGTCTGCCCAGGGCCTTTCATGGAAGGCTCTGCCCGTAGAGGTGAGGGATTGTACTTCTATTGAGCTCATTTTTGCATTTCCTACTTTGTCCTGAATAGAAACATAACTGGCATACTGAAAAAATACGTGGTGAAGACAGTCAGAAATGTCATCCTGCCTTTTCCAAGTGTCTGTATCTTGGGCTGTTTGGCGGCTGCACAGAGCAGCCTATCTGCCACCCACATTACACAAAATGTACAGTGCCTGTATGCAGACTCCCCTCCACAAAGCATGGGAACAACAGTGACATGTGCAATTGGAATATCACAAATTATTCCTGAAGTAACAATTATAGGCAAACTCAGCTAGTGCTGCAATAGTACTGAAGTGCCTTGCTATTTTTTTCATGGTTTGTCTAGATGATTTTCTAATAAGAGTCTAATAAATCCTGCAAGTTACTGAGGGATTAACATAATGGCTTCCAATGCAAAATTATTTTCTCATGCTATATGCTGCCGGCAAATAATGCCATACTGTATGACCACGCACAAAATAATATGAGGGCAGATGCAAATATTTATATGATTATGCAATTGTTATCGGTATATAAAGTATATTGTGCTGTAATAAAAGCCACCTGTAAATAAATATACTAAATAGAGCCTACTAAAGGCAATGCAAAGACTTTTATTAACTTTGGTAGGTTTAAAACCAGGATCATCTGTTGTATTGGGAAGGTTTTCCAGAAAACATTAAGCACTAAGGACCACAAGTTTCAACCAGAATGCATGGCTCAAACTCTCCTATATCCCACTCATGTGCATTCCTGTAAATGTTTAACTTGTAACTTATGGTTTTTTTGAGAAAACAGAAAAAAAAATTTAAAAAATTGTTACCATCTCTGTTTGAAATTCGCATTTTCTCTACAGGAGACAAACATGCTGCATTTAGCTGTAGTCTTTAAGATGACATGCACAAAACAGTGGCAGTGAAGGACACAATATGCCATGCAGCACAGTTGTTTTCCAGCAGAAGACAACCATAAACCTCAGGGTTAAGCAAGGAAAGGCCACCTAACACTTGGTTATAAATCCATACCGGATGGAAAGCACACTACCAGAGGAACTCCACTACACCAAAACTGACATTCTGACACAGCAGTCCAACCCACACCCATGCCAAAGTCATGTCAATAATGCAAATCACAGAGTACCTTCAGAATCAAACGCCGTCGATAAACTCTTGTAGTAATTCTCTGCTCTTCATCTGAGCTCGAATCACTCTCAATCTCACTGTCACTGTCACTACATTCCTAATAAATGCAGTTTTAGTACATCTGAACAGCACATTTGAAAGACAGAACATGCTGATCAGGACTAGGAGAAGAAAACAGAGGTTATCACGGACAGTGTTTTCCCTGCCTCTGTTCTGTACATAACGACTCGTAGTTTCACTGTTAAAGTATATAGTGGGAGGAGGCATTTTTGCTCCTCGGCACACTGTAACTTGATAAGTACACCAGCTATGGAATATTTCAGCAGCTCTTAAGTCTTAGAAAATGGTGTTTGGAATGCACCTGGCCAGTGGAATTTCTAAACCTTATACAGTTCTTAAAAATTTAGTGTACAAAATAACCTTGTCAAAATTCTTTTTTTTTTTTTCCCTCAAGAATTACTGTTTCAAACAAATTTTACAGATTAAAAAGGCACAGGAAGTAAATTTCCTCATAAAAAAAAAGACAGTCACAGAGAAAGCTTCAGTGGAACACCTCCACATAAAATATTACAAATAGGTTTTTCAAAAAACTTCTCCATATAAATAGCTTCCCAGTTCAGTATTTATCTGATTTTAAGTAAAAAACCCGCAGTGTGAAGCATAATCATGCTGCAATTTCTTAAGAAGGGAGCTGACAGACCTCAGCTCAGGGTGGGGGGGATCAGCTCAACTCTGGTCTCAGCTTGGTACTGGGAGGTACCACAGCTGCACAGAGGCATCTACCCTGCTCTGGGAACATTTGACACCCCCAGTGCTTTCCTCTCCAAAACTCAAGGAGCTCCTCAACTTTGGGACTGTGCAGCAACACATGCACATGCTTAACAGGGGGCTTCATAAGTCCGTGCGGGCTGGACGCAGGGCTGAGGCCCTTCTCCCGTAATGTTTGTCTGAACCAACCTTCTCCTGAATAGAGAAAATTGAAAACTTCCTCTGTGTTACACAATGACAGCCTGATTTTAAAATCATGAATAGTGGATATTGCAAACTGCGTTTCTGTTTCTCTATTTTGAATCTGACCCAGGACATTCCAACCAAGAAGCATTTCTCAAAAATTATGTGTAAAATAAAAGTGGACATAGGTGGGTGGAGGAGAAAAAAGACTTTATAACAAAAAGCATTTAGGGCACGATGACAGTATTCATCTGCATGTAAAGTCTCCTGCAGTCCTCTGGCACTAGTCAAATACAGAGACAAAAAATTAGAATCCAACCGAATCCTGAAGGAGCAACAAGAAGCAGAAGATTTCTAGAGGGCACAAAGGCTTTAGAGGAAGAGTTATTTTTAATAAACAGCCTTAAGTGGTTTATTTGTGATGGAATTCTGACACTTAAGAGTCACTTTGAGCATGCAGTGGACACCATCCCCTTTGGAATACTAGAGCAACAGTGCTGTGCTCCTCTCACTTAAAAAAATATCACTGGAATCTTAGGCTTGAGCATTTGTAGAGAATTACGTGGCCTACACCATCACTGCACTGCTTTTGTAAATGTTTGGGCATTTACATGGACTTGGGATAAGGCCAACAATTTACTTCATCCACATCACCAAGCATCAGCCCAGTATGAATTGCTTGAGTTTATCTCGTTGCAAACTGTGTGCCAAAACACTGATGCAGCCCTTCTGCAGGTATGTGACTATTGCATTCTAGCCCTTTCCCACTGAAGCGCAGAAAGAATTCTTTTACATTGGGAAGTATTTTATTCTCTCTTTCTTTCCACAGAAATAAATGTTTCTTCCATACTTTTCTCTTTATGGAGCATTTCTGAAGAACACCTTGCAGAAAGACTGCAGCTGAAATTCTCTTTCTGTTTTCATGACAGTGCATGAAGTGTCTCACCATGAAGTGGACAGTCTTAGTAAACTACGGACTTCAAATTAGAAGACTATTGAAAAAATATCAACAAGACATTAGAAGTAATTCTTGCTGTCATTCTAACAGATGCTAGTTTCTTACTCATTCGGGCTTTGTGCGAGACCCATATTTAGAAATGACATTACTTTCTGATACCAGTTTATTCAAAGTTCTTGTCTATAAAAAGAATTGTTATTTAGCAGATAAGATTATCAGTCTTTACCAATAAAGCAAACTAGTGCACATAAAAAAACCCACTTACTTATTCTTCTCAATCCAGATGAGATATCCAAAAGTAAAGAGCACACATGAGTGGACGACAAGCTGTCTTCCCACTGACGGGAATGCAGAGGGGGAAGTGCAGCATGTCAGCACACCCTCAGCACATCACAGTGTGCATCTACCCTTACTCCTGCATTTAATCAGAGCATAGTACCATAGTACCCAAAGCCAACCAACACTAAGGAACTCTGCCATCTGCCTTTAACTGCCTTTGCAGAAGGCAAAGGCTCTTGCAATTTTTAAATATTCCAGTAATTAGTGAGCATTAGGAAAGATTTTACTGTGTCACGAACTAATAACAAGATAATAACAATCATATGCTGCATAACTGCTCAGACTGATTATGTTCCCATCTAACAAAAGAATTCTTAGTTGTATAATCGAAAGAATAGTTTTAAAACGAACTAATTTAAACCTGAGTGATTTATTGCAGCCCACTACAGCCAACATTTTTATTGTGCTACAATAAAAAAAAAAGCAGCTATATCATGTAGAAACAATTCTACTGAAATACCTTGCTTCCAAAAGTTATAATCTCCTTCTGTGTTATGCCCAAGGAAAGACAGCCTCAGCAGAGAGAGGAATGTAGAAGAAACTCTGCAATTCCTTTTTCAGCCTGCTTCCCTGCCAGTCTTGAGGTCTATTCTGTGGTGACCCTCCCACTCCTGGGTATGAGGTACATGGAGCTACAGGGCTTGTTTTTGAATCAACTTTAGTTTTAAGCTTCTGAGAAACAAATATAAGCAACTGAAAAAGCTATCAAAGTCTTCAGTGTCAGAAAGCAACTTATAATTGGAATTCTGCAGGTAACTTGTATGAGTTGGGCAAGACAGAAAGGAAGGGGAGCCCTTCACAGTATTTTAAGAAGAATCGCCACCTGGAAAAGTGCTTTACATGGTTGGAAATCTTTTGATTCCTCTTGGCTGGATGGAACTTGAAATTGGTGTGAACAAGGCCATGAAACAAAAATGTAAGGAGGAGTTTAAATATTACCCAAAATCTATTTTTCTGCAAATTAACAGGGAGTGTTGGGGACAAGGGGCAGGGCAGAGCCTGAAGAATCCCTATATCTCTTTGCTGAATTCAATGTCACAGGAAGAGCGGGAACCAGTGGCAACACCTTACTGGAGACAGATGGAGAACAGCTGAGCGGTTTGGCACTGTTTGCATAGGTGGTATGTCAGGGCAGGAAAGGGGCCTGTTCCCCAGCGATGTGGGGCACCAGTCCCAGAAGCTGCTCTGACCTCTTCCAGGGCTCAGAGCCAGCCAGGCAGAGGATTACGCAGCCCTGTTTGGCTCTTTTGCCTGCACTGACTCCACCTTATCCTACTCACAACACAAATATAAATTTCAACTATCTTCTATTTTTCTCAATTCAGTAATATATAGAAAAGCCACAAAGGATAATCCCCCCCCCCAACCCCCAATTCTGTCATAAATAATATTAAAAGTCTTACAAAAAAATTATGTCAAGCAATATGTCAAGCAACAAGGACTCCTCACTTTGTTAATTATTACAGGACATACTGTACCTTCTGTTCAGACATTACTGCTCCCTCCTCCTCTTGGATGCTTGTTCTTGGCTTGCCATCCTCTGAAGTACTCCAGCCCATCTTCTTCACACTGACAGGCACAGATGTTTTGCTGCCTTCTGTTGTTGGCTTGCTAGTCTCTTCCAAAGGTTTCTGATATGCTGTTGATGATAATGTTTGCTCATCAGTACCAGTTGAGATCTGGGTCTTTGTTTTCAGGGCTTCTTTGTCACTGTGTTTTCCCACATCATTTAAAGCTTCTTGGATGTAGGATTTAGTTTTTGCCTCTGACGTGGATTCAGATAGACTTCCATTTGTTTCTGGCTTCCCTGCTTCTCCTTTGATGTATGAGGTAACAGAATCCCGACATTGGTTCGAACTACAAGAAAAAGGAATAGACAGCTGTTCAGTGCTTATATCACAGGCAGAAGGGCAAAGCACCAAGCCTCTTACTGAGCCTTCAGTCTGAGCACATAAGTTTTACACAGAGAAAAGTAAAATTTTAAATTCCACTTGCAAACATCAATTTATTTAATAACCTTGTCCTCTGCATCATGGCACCGTTTCTGAAGCAACAAAAATACGCTGGACACTGAAACAAGGCTAAATGTTTTATGTTAATCTCCTTCCACTTGGAGGGGGAGTAGGGGAAGAAAAACAGAAAAAAAAAAATACACAAAACCTACAAGCTGCCTTGTATAACCATGAGCTAAAGCCTCGAGGCACTAATTCCTAAACCAGCTCCCTAACCAAAGAGGTGATGAAAGTATCTGTTATCATGCAATTACCAGTAATGACCAAAAAAGTTACTTTCCCCCCAAAGTACAGTATCTGTACTCCAGACAAGTTATGCTTTTTAGAAACTATTGCTATCTGCAAACAAAAGCTTAGACAGTGCAGATTCTCGATAAGAGACTGAGGCAAGCAAGGTTACTACAAGACAGAAAACTGATCAAAATTTTGCCTCAGATCCACTATGGAGAGGTTTAACCTGCACTTCTGATGCACAGTTTTATCTTCCTTTGTATTTTTGTTCACTTTCTGCTAAACAGGATGACTGTACATATGAAAATATGCCAGCTATTTGCTGGCAAATCTCTTATAAAAGATAGCAAAGTGAACTCATCCAGCTAGAACTGGTGTTATCTTCTTAAGGAAGCCCTCCTACTTCTAAAAGTGGTCCGTTTTACTAATTTAACACAAGATAAAATGCAGAATAACAATGCTTGCTTAACAACAGGAATCACATCAGTAGCAGTTCAAGTGCTTTAAAGTCCTGAAAGACAATCACCTTGCTGAAATCTATAGCCAAATTCCCACTGGATTCGATAAGAGAATATCTACTGCTCCTTGGAACCTTAAAACATCCTGAGTCAAAGCTGCAAAGGATGTAAACTGCTGACAGACAGATTGCTGTGCAGATAATCATTCTGTGCTGATTTAGAGCTGCTGCAGACCTGGCTCCTTCAATTACTGATCATGGGAGCCACGTTCAAAGCAAAGGCAGGCAGGAGCCCTTCACCCAGTGGGTACCAGTAAAGCTGAGCACACGTATTGTGAATGTTGAAAGCTTCAGTAGGTCCAAGGGGAGGTTGGAAAAGATCATACAAGCGAAATGTATTCAGGAAAAATATAGAAAGCATCGATTTCAGCAGGTCATTACACCGAAGGCAAGTGGAGCTTGGGAGAGTGTGGGAGGAAAACAGCATGTAACTCCACTAATCCTTCTCTGAGCATCCCCTGCAGTCACTGCTGGGAGACAACATACATCACTAGATGGATTTGGTATCATCATTCTTACTTTCTTATGCCTTTTAACTCATCTCTTTAAAAGTCTAATAAATGAGCATGACATAATATGCTTAAAGTAAATGTTATAAAAAGAGACAATTCAAAAATTGGCTTATGGAAAAAAGGACAACTATCTGAGGGAGGGCAGAGAAACGCAATGGAAGGGATGACTGCTGAAGAGGTACTTGAGAAAGAAGGGTAATGTAGTATCCTGGTTTCAGAGAATGTTCTTGATTCCATCTACATCTACCTACGATTTAGATTAATTACAAATAGAAACACACAAGATAAAGGACATGAAAAGTAATATTACCTGCTAAAGGCAATATGAACTATTTCTCAAATGCCTATATCAAGAATGAAACCTGATAAATTTGTTTTAAACAGATTTATAAGTATATATGCATACTCTCATAGAACAGTAGAGCAGCAGCCTCTGCACTGCTCCTGGAGGTACAAGCAGCACGGAAAGCTGGCTTACACACACCACACAACTCCAACACAAAGGTGCTCACCTATCATCCAAGCGATCTAGCAGGCTACCACCTATCCTGCGTCCCGACGTTGGTGGCTCCGAGACACTTGACGACTCAGGCTGCCAACCTGTAATTGAAGACATTTCGTGTTCTGCTTGTTGAACACCTTTAAGAATTGACCATACTCTCTCTTCCGTCATCTCCTCAGACTCAGCTCCTTCTTCCAGATGAATGTCCTCAAACAGAGACTTAAACTTTTCTGCCGTCATCTCCTCATCAGTACCAGACTTTTCTCTCTCAGGCTGTTCAGTCCTTACTCCTCTTTTACTAGTCTCTTCACTTTGCCTTTGTTTAGCATCTTTTGATATCCCGCCATAACTACCAAGATACCGTGGAAAATCTTTAAGGTCCACTTCCTCCAACTGGCTCTCGCCTATGGAAATATCTTTAGGTGTTCCTTCTCTAGGCTCTGAGAAATCGACTTTGCTGTCATCCAGTGAAGTGTCTTCTTCAGTCACCACTGGCGGTGCTGCTGCTGTACCATCTACTTGTCCCTGGGAGGTCACTAACACGTCACTCAGTCTACTGGGAGTTCTAAGGGGTGACTCTAGGCTAGAGGTGTCGCTAAAGAAATCATCCTGATGGAAAGGGGTGGGCTGCACGAAGCGCAACCCAGTGGGAGTTTCCAGTTCCACTTGAATGGAGGGATAACCTAAGGAAGACAGCACATTTGGACTGACTGGGATGAAGCATGGAGCAACAAATAAGCAAATGCCAAATGATTCATGGGTTACATAAAGTATGAAACATATGAGGAGGTGCAGGTGTATAAGAACCAATGCAGTTCTCATAGATTTCGTTACTTTGTCCTAAGGAGACGGAACAAAGAATGAGTACTGCCAGTGAAGCCAGTACTTTTGACTATTTTGTTAACAGTCTTTAAAGATTTCAGCAATTGGTTTTGCAGCCATTTTGACATTTTCAAGCCATAGCAGATTGTCTTGTGAGCATGCCATAAATCAAATGTGGACAAGGGTGTTTGCCCATTTACATATAAGACAATCTCTTGCAGCCATATTGTGTAAATTTTTATTTCCCAGCTTTTATTTTTTTTAAATTTGGAATTTTAATAAACAGATTTTAAAGACAGCAGTAGATCATAACACAGGACAGCTACTTTTTTTCTCAGAAGGTATTATTTTTAAAATAGGTCCACATTTTTAATATGATTTTATATAAAAATACACAATACTAGAAATACAACGTTACTAATATATACCTCCAATTTAACCACAGAGTGCAAGAATGGAATAGTTATAGAATGAAGAACAGAAATGGATCCTAATGAGGATACTAATAAATAGTAGATCTAAATACACAGCAGGATAAAAAACTAAAATATCAGAGTTAAAAAAGGGGTAAGAGAACAAAAACACAAGGGAGAGCTATATGAATATTTCAGGTACAGTAAAGTTATACGGGTGAGAGGACTGTGGTGAGTAAGGAGATCTTGGTGATCTTGAAGACTGAGGTGATCTTGGTGACATTGGTACAATCAGATACACTGATCAAATAAAGAGAAAAGAAAAAGAGATGAAAACATGAAAAAAAAAACCCATACAAAATGATTAAACTGAATATACACATAAAAATGACAACAAAACTTTAAGTTCACATTCTGACAAATGAGGTTGGGTAACCTATGAATGGAAAAAACACATGCTGTGGGGTTAACTTGACATTGTGCTGCCTGCAAAGGGAGGTGCATTAAAGGGTTTGGAGTTTGTCTCCTGAATCAGCTGAGAGAAAGGCAAAGGTGGTCTGGTCTTGGTGAGGAAAGGAAGCTTGAGGAAGGTTCAGAGAAGAGGAGAGACAGCAAGCAACTGCAAAGAAGCGATTTTTTCCATAAAAACATTGATGCTACTATTAAAAGGCGCAAGCAACATTTCAAGAGCAACTTTCTTAAAATGTCAACAGAAAATTATTTCTGTAGTGCAATGAATCGATGACCAGCAATGCTGCTCAATAATGGAGATACACTGAGCTTGTATGCTCTAAGGAAAAAAAAATCTTACTAAAATACAGAGAAAGCCCAATACATGAACAAATTACAAAAAGCAAAGGAAATGTTACTTACAAAGGAAAAATCTTATTTAAGGAGCTATTTATAATACATGTGAGAAAAATCAAAGTAACAATCCAGTGCCTGTTATCTAACACTTAAAATAAGGAAAAAACCACATTTATCATCTTCAATATATGGATAAGCATTGCTATGGGAATTTTGTTTTACAAGCAGAACTTAATTTATGCTTTTAATCTGACTCAAAATTAGCCTGCACAGGTATGTCTTCAGTTGGTACAGCTTCCATGTGAGAATTATTACACAATTTTATCCATTAGCAGACTAAAAAAGATATTCTTTCATGTAAGTATATTCTCATTTTTCTACTGTCACTGTAGAAGTAGTCCAAGTGAAAATCCTAAAGAAATTGATGTTCATTATAAAGCAATTGACATTCACGTGTCTCAAAGAGGCTTGGTAGTAAATTGCACATTAATTTACTCTATACAATTAGCAAGCATTTTCTCCCCCTTGTTCTTCCTCCTTTTGTTTCGCTCAAAGAATTCTTACTGCTACTTATCTAGAGAAGTAGCCAAAGAATACATGTATTTCCAGGCAACCTGTCAAGCATGCAATACCAAGTACATTAAAAATATACATGGGCAAGTCTCGGAGGACAACTATTGCAGGAGGAAAACTTGGTCTTGTCAACTGACACTGAGACTGGTGGGAACAAGTTTATTCAGGCACGTACCTGCGGGACCCTGGGCTTATTCTTTGAGATATCAATATATAACTTACATATCTCCATAAAAAACTTAGATGCAGGACTTGAAGGTGTACTGAGTAAGTCTGCCGACTGTTTCCTGGAGGGCATCAGGCAAAGCATCAGCGGCCAGGCCAGCGAGGGGATTGTCCTGCTCTGCTTTGCACTAGGGCAGCCTCACCTTGAATATTATGGCAATTTTGGGCACCACGTATTAGAGAGTGCCGAAAGGAGGGCAATGAAGATGGTGAAGGGCCTTGAGGGGAAGATATACGAAGAGCAGCTTAGGTCACTTATCTGTTCAGATGGAGAAGAGACCGAGGGTAGGTCTCGTTGCAGTTACAACTTCCTCATTAAGGCAAAGAGGAGGGGCAAGCACTGATCTCTTATCTCTGGTGACCAGTGACAGGACCCCAAAAAAATAGCATGAAGCCGTGGGAGAGGAGGCTTAGACTGAATATCAGGAAAAGGTTTTCTACCCAGAGTATGGCAAGGCACTGGAACAGGGAAGTGGTCACAGCACCAAGCCTGCCAGAGTTCAAGAAGAGTTTTGGACAATGCTCGCAGGCTTTTGTTGGGATTCCTGGGGCTTTTCTGTGCAGGGCAGGAGTTGGACTCGATCCTTATGGGGCCCTTCAAGCTTAGGATATTCTCTGATTCTATGACATCATACCATAAGCATGTTTTAGGAGAGGAAAACCGCCTTAACATTTAAAACAATAATTTCTGTAGAACTTACAATCTCTCTTTAAGGTCAAATTTATACAACATTATTGCATTATTGGACATGTCACTGAACTAAATACGACTACAGAATTCAATTACCATCAATGGGATCATGAAAAACGTTATTTTCATCTGCAAAACTTCTGGTGCCTGAAATATTTCCATAATCAAATATTGGTCCTTCCAACAGGGTCACGATATCTATTCGATTAATTTTTGTCAATACAGAAGTTAAGGCATCAGCTGAAAAAAAAAAAAAGTCAGAAAAAACTTCAGCATTGCAGATCTCTGTAATATTTTTTTTCAGTTACATTCACATTCCATTACTTACAAATTGCTGGCATGTTCCAACATCTTTGGATCTAGCAAAGTCCATCATTTGTCTAAGTAGCCATTCAGCTGCCTACTTATTCAAGATATTTACCTATTAAGAGTCTACAGTCTATCCAAGTATAATTATATTACAACACAAAAGGTACAAAGAATAAGGTCAGAGAGTTCTTAAAGAACGTATTTACTTACTACTAAAACAAAATATCTTTTTACTGAAGCATAAAGGGAGTGTAAAAATCCTTTTACCATTCTGTTTTGAGGAACAACAGAATAGGCAGTCATGTAGGTAATAATGCATGTAAGGCTATTTTTGCAGGACATCATGAAAACTCTTTTACAATAATCTCATTGTGAGAACACCACCAGAATACTGGAAATTGCTTTTAGAGTAAAAGAGATCAAAGTAGACTCAAATAGTTTGTAGGGGTATGTGCATCAGAGAGAACGATAACAAACATCATTGACAAAAATCAAACCCTCTCTTTCAGCTTGAGCCATTCAAATGCAATGCACAGATAAAACCAGAAGCAGCAGCACAGAATCAGTATCTCTATTACTCCTTACAGGAGGAGGTTAAGTCTTTTGCTGTGACCTACAATACTGTGAGACTACCTAACTTTTCCACGCAGCTTATTTCCATGTTTCACATTTCTTGCTATTGGAAAGTTTTCCCTAATATTTTCTTCAATGGAATTTAAGCTCATTACTTGTCCCATCAATTATAGATATGGAGAACAGACTCTTTCCTTCTGTGTACATAGTGAATAAAGACGACATATTTCTGACTTCTGGTAAAAATCTAACCAAAACTTTTTTTTTTTTTTTTTTTAACAGATGTTTTGCAAAGCACATTTAGAATGCTTTCTTCAAGTTGATAACAGATGAAATGGGCTGTAACTTATAAACAACAAAAGTAACTACTTGGACTTACTTGTAGCATTTTTCCCATCTCTGGTAACCCACTTTTTTAATAACATGAAGCTTTGAGCAATAAGAGAATTTGGGTTTTCTACTCGGATTTGATTTATTTCATCCACAGAAAAATTCAGTTCTCTTGCCAGTTCTACAAAGACAAAAAAAAAAAAAAAAGCAAGAGAGAAAACAAACCCCAAAACACCAAACAAAGCAAAAATCCCTCAATCATTCTATCAAACTTTAAAATATTATCGTTCTTACATCACATAGATGTCAATAAAACTACCTGAGACAAACTATGCTGATAGCAATGAACATGGGATTATATACCCATACTTAAATTTTCTAAGACAGACATAAATTTGAATTTGAATCATCTATGTGAGCCATTATCATATTTATACTCAGTAAGCCACTTAAACATGGTGAACGTACCTCCTTGGAGACTCCCTCATCACTGCTAATTTATAAACTCTGAGTTTTTTTGGTGACTGTTCCTCCTCTGGGATCTGCAGCTCTAAGCACATGAAGGGCCAGCTCTGCCCACCAACATACAGAGGTACATCAGTTAGGGAACACCCCCCCCCCCCCCTCCCCCAGCACCAACTTGCTGGAGCACTGCTGGGCTCCCTGCAACCAGGGCTCTGGGAGACTGCTGTCCAGTTCCAGCACATGCTCCAGAGGCAGCCCTGAGCCTGAGCAGATGGAGCCCCTCAGCTTCTAGGGGGAACATCTTGAGAGGAGTTGAGAGAGTTTCTCTTTGATTTATTGCAAGATCACGGAATCATTTCCTATTAGGTATCTTTGACCACCAATGCATTGCCTATTTCGGGAAGCTGGTCCCACTGTGAGTTTGGGAGAGCTTGATGTAGTCTTGTTGCATCTTTTGATAAAAGACTCCCTGAAAATGCAACAGCAAAGACTAACTTCAATATGAAAGCAGAAAAGCTTACCTGTCCAGCTAAGTCCTAGGTGATCAGCTACAATTGCCATCCTTATATCTGTCCGTTCACATGGACTCTGTGGACCTGTGATTTACAATTTCTCAATTAAAAAGGTTTTGCATAGAAAACCACAATACCAGATAATAGTTTAGTATATATAAATAATAGCTTTATTTTGACTTAGTTGACAGTGCTTATATTGTTTACTAGAATGGTTGGGTGACCTAATAACCTATAAAACAAAATTTTTTCACAGCTTTTAGATTTTAACCTGTGTAAAGGCAAATATAAAAACTACATGATGTTGTGTAATGAAACCAAACATGCTGACAATCTAGCTGTTAGACTGTAGACAAGTTGTTCAATTACTGGTGAAAACCACCAAGGCCAGATTATCATCTATTTTCTCTACTTTGACAGAATAAATTTGCTGTCACAAAAGACAACTTTCAATTTCTGAGTTACATCAATTTTTGATTTACATGAATGTCTTTGGCATGCTTCACTAGCTTTCTACAGTACAGAATTTGTTTGAAGGAAGAAAAAAGAGAATAAGACAGCACATACAGATGACAATGACAGAATGAAAACTACAGTTAAGTCACTCCACAGGCAATCACAACAGTTCATGCACTAGGATCAACAAGTTGAAAGTTTTACAAACTAGGCTTGATCTCCACGATGTGAGCCATGAGAGCTCCAGAAACCTGACTGCCTTCATTCTCACCAGTCCTCTTACTCCTCCTCCTCTCACTGTCGGCCTTTTCAATCTTTGATTTTATAGATGCTGCCTCTGTTCTCATGTCTCTAGCAGACTTCGGTGTAATGGAAGGCTGGTAAACTTGAGTAGCTTCTGATAAGGATGTGTTCCTTGATGTACTGTCTTCTTCATCATCAGAGACCTCTGACTGCATCTTTTTCTCTTCATCAGATAGACGATCCACAAGCTTTAATGTCTCACCACTAATTCCCTTAAAATATTCAATAGAATGTTTACATACCTCCCTAAGCTGATTTTTCCTTACTTTAACTGTTGTCACGGTGACGGAGGTAGATCTTACCTTTACTGGTAATTTAGAAGGAAGTTGTTTTGCTTTTTCTTTCTCTACCTGCTCTTGTTTTGGCAGGGCTGGAGTTCTTCTAGCTAGATTGCTCCTATGTGTGTTTTTTACAGGAATCCTAGACCTTGCTTCTAGACAGGGAGAAGAATTAATTTGTTTTGCTTTGTCAGGCTTACTAGCCCCTCTCACTTTACTCCCTGTATTGCTTTGGAGATTATTTTGTGAAAAGGCTTGTTTTACTGAGCTGGCCTTTACAGGAAGCTTTGATTTTCCTCTAGCCCCTACCAACTCTGTTGACTTTTGCTGCTCTCCGTGTGGTTTTTGCTTATCTCTTACTCTGTGTCCTTGTGTTGTCCCTGTACCTTTTCCTGAAGTGCTTTTCGCTTGATTAGCTTTCTGGAGAGAACATTTCGGTTCCAAATGTTCTTTTAGCACTACATTACAGGTAATATCATCTGTAGGGACAGCAGATGAATCCAAATTGTTGTTGTTATTAAAATTATCTTTTGGAAAATCAGTGTTTTCTGCTTGCCTACAGCTTGTCTGGCTAGAAGCTGAACTTGTAATCACTGCTACAGTTTCATTTTCTAATCCCTGACCACTTGGCATCACAGCTTCTATCTTATCTGTCACTTCGCCAGGGCCATCTTTCTTCAGAGTCATGGTGGAAGCAGAAATTCCCATTTTAATTGGTGTGCGCAATTTGGGATCAACTTTAGAAGCGTTTACTGCTGTCGATGATTTCTCCAGTGAGTTACTACCAAGTGTTTGTTCCATGCAATCTCCACTGGCCTGGATGCCGGGCTTATGTTCAACTGCTGTTGTTTCTACTGGTCTCTCTACGTTTGTTTCTACAGTGTTGTCCCCTGCCTGTGGCTGTGTGATGGCAGTGACTGTACTTTTATCCCCTTCCCCCTTGTCCCCTGACTTCCCTTCAGAAGTATGCTCACCAATCTGAAAAAATTGGAGTCTTTCTTCAACAAAATCCCTCTTGCTCATGTCAATTGCACCACTGCGAGTCATCTCAAACATCTTCCCCTCATGAAATGGGAAGGGGTTGGGCTCGCTAGTTGGCGTGCTTTCATCTGTTGGAGTTCTGGCTGGTGTTGTGTCAGGTGTTGTTGCTTGGGATCTGTCTTCCACTGCTAGACCAAATGGCTTAGTCTCATCATCCCTTGATTTAGTCTCAAACACTTCATCGTCACCTCGGTTACTGGACCACGGATCAAAATCTAGACTCTTGGTGGCCACAGTTTTGAAAGGTGTTGCAAATTCTTCATCTACTTTGTAACTGAAATATGAATCAGGAAATACAGTCCTGTCAGGGTGTCTGCCTTCCAAAGAGAAAAACTGTGCCCCTGACTTCTTATCACTCTTATCTCCGGCTTTTTCAGAAGCTGGACCCTTTGAAGGTGTCTTGTCTTCTTCAGGGCCTACCTTGCCTTCCTCCTCAATGACTTCAAGCTTACTCTGGCTAAAGCAGCGATCAGTTTGCTTTAGAATGCCTTCTGTAGTCCATACGTCCTTTTTGGTTTCAACTGCCGGACCTGCAAGTTTAGAATCACTCTCAGTTAAACCATCATCTTCATCTTGCAAATCATAACCGTCAAGAGAGTCAATCTCTGTCGCATCGGTATCATGGGAGAATTCTGCAGTGGTTGCTATGGAACACTCTGTGACAGACTGGTCATTGTTACTCCCATTTTGCACTACATCATTCTGGGGTGAATCAAGCCCAATGTCACACTCATTAGGTTTCCCAGAAGTGGGATGTCCTAACTCTTTTTGTTTCTCAATCTTTTCAGGAGCTCTGGGTTTTGAGGTTTCTTTCTGGTCATCTTCCAGTTCTTTCAGTTTGAAGGTGTACTTTTTAAGTGGGACAGGCTGATAGAGGGATTCATCGTCACTGGAGTCACTGACATCTGCTCCCGGTGGCACAGGAGATGGCGGCTGTACTCTTATGACAGGTTCAGCCAGTTGGCATTTGTCATGTTCATCTTGCAAGTTCACTTCGGTCATCTCCATTTCACTCTCAGTGGAATAATGAGGCTTCTTTTCTGACTCGCCTTGATCTGCATCCAGTGGTGGAGGAGGAGGGAATTCAATATAGGCAACTCTGTTACCTTTTGGTCTTTTGTTAGAGTCCTTACTTATAAGACTAGGTAATGTTTTGTCAATCTGCGGTTCCTCAACCTCTGCCTGTTTCACGGACGTTGACTTAGCCTCTGCTTCCTCCTCTGACTCCTCAGACACCTCAGGTATAGGGCTGGGCTTTCCTGGGATATAAGCTATTAGTGAGTCAGGTGTTTTAGATGTAAACTCATAACTCACTTCCTCTGAACTCGGTGTTTCTGGTGTTAAAGGGCTTTTACCAGAGCTGTCTATAAAGGACACTTGTTCTAGTGTGTCATCCTCTGGACTACCTTGTGGAGAAGGAGGTTGTTTCTGCTGTCTAGCTGTGTAAAATGTCCCCCTTGTCTCCTGTACTGTCTTACTCTCCTGACTGACAATTTTTTTAATATTTCCTTGTTGCACCTCTTTCTCATATTGCTTTCCTACTTGAACAAAACTGACATAAACAGGTAAGGTCTTAATTTCTTTAACTCCCTCAGTGCTTACTAGTGGTGCAACTTTATCCAAGTAATCACTGGCACCCGGGTCAACTAAGTCACTTGAAGGAAATTCCTTTCCTGGACTACATTCTAAAGAATCTGGTGATTTACTAGGGGATAGCTCTGTTTCCTCAGCAGGAGGACTTAGGCCTATTGAGCTCTGCTGCTTGGTAACTTTTCTGATTTCTGAATGCTTTAGTTTTTCATCTTCCATATAATCAATCTGTCTTTCAACTTTCTCCTTAATCACAGCTGATTGGGATACTTTAGCTGAAAGTTCATAGACACCATCAAGCATGGCTCTCTTCTCCTCAACAATTCTGACTGGAATATGGGACACAGAAATTTCTTCTTTCCTTTTGGATATTTTATCAGACACTTCACCATTACGTTCCCCCTCCCTGACAACAAATTCTCTGTATAAAACCCTTTTTGAGGGAGATTTTACAGTCAGTTCCTTCACTTCTTCTGAATGAATTCCATTTGCAGCCAGTTTGTGCTCTGTCACAGTGATAAATTCACTTTTTCTGTCAGTTTTAGATTCAGCATGATCAACATGGTTTTCTTTGACCGTATCCGGAATCAGCACATGCGAAAGTTTTTCCTTCTGTGTTTTATGGTTAGAAGTTCCAGGACTTTCCCATGTCCTATAGATTTTTTTGTCCCAGTGTCCCTTCGTTGTTGAATCTGAGCCATATGCCAGGTCCTTTGCCTGTGGCTCTGAAAAGCATTCTGGCATGCCTTTCCTCATCTCGGTTCTTTGTTTTTGTGTATCTGAAGCATGAGAGTCTTCTACAGCTTTCCCTTTACCTGGAACCAGGTCTTCTTGTATTTTCACCTCTTTCTGCAAAGCTGTGCTCCCATCAATGACCTCTACTTGCTTTGCGTGTTTCTCTCTGGAATAAGACTGATACACTGGTAACTTACTTTCTTGAAATTTCTTTACTGGAATTTTGGACTGGCCATCCAGCTTTTTTTCTTCTTGAGTTATGTCCTTATTCCTTGGACTTATACCTTGTTCAAATTTTAGCCTAATGGAACTGAGCTTTGATTGCTTCAGCTGAAACCCAGCCTGTGAAGCCTCAGGTACTCCAGTCTGCTGGGCACTTCCTTTGTGTTCCATAGTTCGTTTAGAGTCCTCTGCAGGTTGCACAAATATCCTTTTTTCAGGACTGCAGGGCAAACTGGATGCTTTTCTTTCATCCACCTTGGGAAAGCATTTCCCATCATGTGCATACTGCTTCACCTTATTCCATTCCTCCCCGGATGATGGCAATTCAGAGAGCAGAATTTTCTCGGGGCTGCTGCTGGCAGAGCTCTGGCTAGAATGTATTTCCTTGCCATTTTTTTTATGCTGCTTTTTCTCTGGAGACTGTAGCTCATCATTCAACTTCTCTGTTTTATCACGAAAAAACTGTGATACTTCAGTCAGTTTTTCTTCTGCCTCTTTAACAGTCCTGTCCACCCTGTCTTCATATATCAACTTTTCTCTACCTCTGTCTAATCTGTCCTCAGTAAAGCGCATCCACATCGCGTGTTTTGGACTACTAACATCTCCAGTGTAGTGCAACACTGTCACTTTATCATAATGATCATCTTTAGACATTTTACCTACACCATTTTCAGATACATCCTTATAGATTTTGGAGAGAATCTCTTTTTTGGGGGCAGTAGCTACTTTTTCTCTGCATCGTTTATCAGTCCCCTGTAACTCTGCACTAAGGGGTAGAGCATGGTCAGTAACTGACTCCTCAGTATCAGAATGAGACACATCTAGCTTTTCTGAAAGAAGCATTTTCTCAGCAAACCTGTAAGACTCCCCTCTTAGTTCTGACAACTCATCATCATGGTATTCTATTGAGTGCTGACTCAAAAGCTTCAGTGTTTTGTAAGAGTCATCAGACATGAGTTGAGCAGAACTAGGGCGACTGTCTTCTTCCTGGGACACGGGAGTGTTAACTCTAGAGGATTCCAGATAAGAAGGAAGTGACTCTTCGGCCGTGAGCTCCTCTTCTTCTTGCTGACCTTGTTCGTCTGAACAAGGGAAAGCATCATGCTTTTCCAACTCTTTTAAGTTAATATCTCCCCGAGGTAAGTCTTTCTGATATACATACATTTCTTTCTCTGGATGCTTTTTTGTTTCTCTAATAATGACTTCAGTAGGTTCAGCCTGATTACCTTGTTCAATATGGACCTCTATTATGCGCTCCAGTTTGGGTTTCATTTTGCTGTCCTTCTCTGCATGTTGTGGTGAAGTTTCAGCAGACTTGCTAACATCGGATGTTACTGATGATTTATGTTCAAACAGACCTGCCAGTTCTTTGGAAGGGTCACGTCCAGACTGAAAGGCTTTCATTATGTCATGAACAGACATTGTCTCCTCAATTCTTTCAGATGTACTTTCTGTGCATGGAGGTTTATGATAAACCATCCTGGTCGTCGTAGTGATATGAGTTTCCTCTTTTACTCGGACACCTTTACTAAGGACACACTTATGGTCATCTTCTTCACTGCTGCTGGCTTTCATTTGAAAAGCTTTAACCTTCTCTTTGATAGACCCAGAAGGTTTTTGCTCCAGCTCCATAAACGTAGGGGTAGGTTTTGAGGCTGGTAGCTCCTCTGCTTTCTGCTCTGGAATTTCTTCAGATGAGGGCTCGTAGCTGCGGATAACATGAACTACTTCAGTTCTTGTTTCTGTAATGACGGGAGGGATGGGTACATCATGGAAAAGTGGTTTTGGCCCTGTGCTTTCAGCACTTTGTGGTGCAGAAGGTGTCTTTTCACTCCTTGTTTCAAAGCCACTGTCAGACAAAGGACTTTTATCTTGATCGTGTTGAGAAAAGTCATCTGGAGACTCTAAAATAGTGTCTGTTCCAAAAAAGGAGTCTGCAATTTTACATAACTCCTTTTCTGATGTTGAGGGCCTCATGGAGGCTGGAGGCATTTTTAGTTTATGTTCCTGCAAAGCGATAGCTGGTTTTAAAATGCGCTTTTGTCTTTCTTCACCTTCTTTTTTCCCCTCTTCAAACTTGTACTTTATGTTTGTTAATGAACTGCTACCGATATCATTTGCTAAGTAATCAATAACTTTTGACAAGCTATAATCCTTTTCCGACATGGTTTTAGTTTTAATTGGGACCTTCTCTGGAACAGATATAGGAGGGCTTGTCAAAGCTTGCTGTCTCGCTTCATCAATCTCCTCTGTACTGAACTCTACCCAGTCATCCTCAGACAGGTGTCCTTGATCACTTTTGGATACTTTAGCCGACCCTTTACTTTCTAAACACACATCCTTTTTCAGAATCTCGCTAACTTTTACTAAGTCCTCTTTTACTTTCTCAACAATTTTAAAGGGCTCTTCATCATCAATTCTACCCTCTTTTGGTATCTCAGGTTGGAACGGTTTGTCCTCTGCGACATCTGTCTGCAATATTGCAGTCATTCTTATCAGATCCTCTTTCATTTCAGCAACATCTTTCAGTATCTCCTGACTGGAGGATAAAGAAGATGGTGTGGACAATTTGAGAGCAGAGGGTGCTAGAAACAAGGATGATTTTATTGGAGATGAAGTTCGATTAAAGGTAGGCTGCGTGCGTGCCTCTGTAGTCAATGTTTTAATAGGTGACAGTAACGCAGCAGCTGATTTTGTAAGTGACGATGATTCTGGGAGCTTCTTTAATGCTGGTTCAGACAAAACATTGACTACAGAATATACTGGCACTGTTATTGTTGATGAAGTTACTGATGAGGTAGTTGCAGATATTGACCCAAGGGCTGTGTACAAAGCACCTGCAGGAGGAGTTCTCATTGACTGGAAAGCTGATGGTGCTGAAGATACAAATGACCTGAGAGGAGAAAATGACATTGTTGTAGCTGTTGAAAACACTCTCTCAGCCGTGTCAGCAACTGCGTTAGCAGCACAACTTGCAGAATGTGCAGCTGCAGCAATCTTGTCTTGAAAAACAGCTGCAGCTTTGGATCCATTTATTAAGCTGGCAGAAGATGGGTATTTCAGAGGTGACACAGATCCATTAAGCAATGGTACATCTGTGTGCCCAGCTACATGTTTTGCTGGCGACGAGAGAGACGAGGCCATCATGACTTTAGTGGATGAAACAGCATCAACTGCTGACTTAGCAGGTGACACCACTGACTTTAGAGGGGACGATAAAAGTGAAGATGCTGATGTGATGACCGATTTAAGTGGCAAACTTGAAGAATACATGTTAATGTTGGATTTGGGGGATGCTGGAGGCGTCATGGTTATGGATGATCTCTCCAAGAGAGATCCTGCTGTAGTCACTGGAGATGTCCGAGAGGGGAATGTGGTAGTGGATGCCAGCCCTTTTAGACTAGCAGCTTCTGTGACTGCGGGAGCTCTGACGAAAGAGCCTGAAGTAACCTGTATATTGTAGAGAGGCTGCGATACCACAGTTTTTATAGGCGAAGAGATTGTCCGAAATGATCTAATCGGAGATGCTACATCACTAACAGATTTAACTGAAGATGTGGTAGAAGCTCCTAATGTGGATTTGATCGGAGAAGTAGAAGAAACAGACCATATTGATTTTAATGGGGAAGCTGTAGGAGTGTTAGAGGAAGAGCTTGATAAGGAAGTGAAGCCTGATTTGGTTTGCCCAGGCACTGTAATTGGAGCTGTTGTCCATGACTGATATGGCCGTGTTGAAAAGAATGGCTTGTATGAGTAAGTAGCAGGTAGGGATCTTGTTGCTCCTGCACTCCGTTCAACTGTTTCTTAAATTGTTAAATTAAAATCAAACATAAAAATCAACAAAAATGATTAAAAAACAGAGAGACCAGAGAAGAAAATTGGTCAGTAAACGTTGTAATATTACAAAAGCAAGTACAATTGTTTGCATGAGTTGGGATGAAGGAGGCAAAAAAAGATTTAAAAAAGGAAAGAAAAAAATTAGGAACAAGCCATATACTGATAACTGGTCCAAACCATAAAACAACATGAAATGAAAGACAGAAAGCACATAGCAACCAAATCTGCAAACAATGAAGAACAGAAAACACAAAGAAGGAATCCATAAGGTAAAAAATAAAGCCACATCAAAATGTCTTCTCTTACTTCCCATTGACTTTCTGATGTGCTACTTCTGAAATACTCATATCAGCTCTATTTTGCCTGTTTAGGTATGTCTCTGCTTTGTTCAACTATTAGAATTATCCTTTTAATAATTTCTATTGTTGTTCTATTCAGATTTGAACCTATACAAAAATATAAATTTAAGTAAAATAACATTATATAGCTAAAATCTTTTTTTAAGCCACTCAGAACTATTTCATGCAGAACCCAAAATTCCTTTAAGTGACAGGCAATTGATGTGCAAACTGTGAAGCAACTGGAATAAATTCAAATCTATATCTTCCATGCACAATTCGGATATGCTTCACACTCACAAAGCCAATAAGAGCAAGAGCTTTTCTGAGTCGTTATTTAAAAAAAAGAAAAAGAAAGAAAGAAAGGAACGTATGCATTTGTTTCTCATGCAATATTCCTTTTGTTTGGTAAAAACTAAAGTAAAACTTTACATGAAATGATTTTAAGAAGCATATGTCATACATGAAATATGGAAAATATGATATATGATAAAAGTGAGCAGGCAAAGCAACTGAATCCGTTTTTATTCATGCACAAATGTCATGTCATAACAAGCACACAGATTAATTTGATTGGTGTATTAAGCACAAATATGTAAACCTTACAAAACCATTTCACAGAAGGTCATTAAAAGAAGAGTACACTTTTTCTACAAGATGTAGTGTCTTGGTACCTTTTGAGGAGATTTCTTGTATCATCTCAAAGACAGACCTGTTCAACTTTACAGTTCTCAAAAGGTAATGTTAGAAAAGCAAAGAAAAATATACTATGAAATAAATTCCTGGCAAGGACAAACCTGTTAAATGCTATCATCCCCCAGAACTCTCAGCTCATTCATAGCCATTTTGAACAGAATCATTATCAACCACATTTTGCATGAGAGGAGGCACTCATGCCAGACAGTATTTCTGGGAATCCCATTACACATATATATATCCTCTGACATAGCAATAACATTCAGAGTTGACAGTGAAGGCAACTTTGAGGACCTTTTTTTATTTTCCTTGAAAGTTAGAATTAGAGCTAAAATATCAAAAAAATTCATTCAACATACCTTTCTCTAAAGTTATACTAATAATGTGTCAAACCTGCTTGATCTGTCTTATAGACAGACAGTAACTTACAGTGAAAGAAGCTCAACAAGGCTAATACTAAACTGTTAAAGCACACACTCTTTATAAAATAGTGAATATTCAGTGCACAGGTCCATATCCTGCAAGGAGAAATGTGCTGGTCCTATAGAAGCCAATCAAAGCCCAGAAGGCAGTGTGGATGGCTGGTGATATTGCAGAACATTAAGGTTGAAGAGAGCTTGAGTACTAGGCCTGACTGGCACAGCCTAAGTCAAGAAGCACACACTTTTCCTTGTGATATTATTTTTCAATGCAAATATATTTCTTTCCACTCCCTCTCCTCCAAAAAAATTGTCTTCTTCTTTAAATGAGCTAGACTTTATTATGAAGATTAATTAGCAGCAACTTCTAACCTTCACCAAAATTTCATACAGTCTTGAGTCCAAGAAACAGACCCCAAATGATTCTGAAAAGAACTAACAACTTGTTCAGCAGCTACTTTTAGGAAATATATTTACAAGGAACCCACTGCAATGTGATGAGCCAGTCTATCAGAACTGACTAGTGATGCAAGCAAACCATCAGGCTGCCCTCCCAGCTGCTCCTTCTCCTATAAGCTCACAGATTCAGCTATTTTTGAGATTATTCTTCTTCGCTTTTGCAGTTGAGGAGAAGAACCAGTACAAAGAAAATTGAGTAATTTACCTGTGTGTGTAGCTATGAACTGGGTAGGAAACAGGGCAATTTTACTATTTTGAAGTAACAAAGAAATCCTCCCAACATGCAAGATTTCAGAGTGGGATAATATTCTAAAGGTCAGGTTTACACAACAGCCACTTTTGGCTACTGGACACTTTTGGCCTTAACAGTTTCCATCACTCTGCATCCAAGATTTTATTAAACAACAGATGCTAGTAACCACCTTCCGTGCAACAAACTACACTTCCTTGGTAGCAGCTGACAATGGAAAGCACTGAGTCTACTCATATGAGTGGCCACTGCTCCGCTTTTTTCCTCTTCAGCCTCAACCAAACAGTCAGGATCCAGCAGGTTTAACCCACTGCTACACTCCCCTTCCATGGGGATCTCACTGCTGGAAGAGCCAAGGGGCCCTTTGGACCCCTTCCCTGAGGAGGGGTAAGGACAGGAAGGCAGAGGAACTTGTTCCACACTGGCAGGGGTGCAGAGCTAAAAAAATGTATCTGCATGCACATGCAAACACACACACTTGTGTGAGTATAAAGAACAATCCCTGCTGCTACCAAAGATTTTGGAGCTGTGCCATCAAATTCCCTGGAGACAGGTAGAGATTCATCACTCATATGCAATCACTGCAACAGGCTCCCTGTGGTGTAAAGAAGGCACATCAGCAGTCCTCCCACTGTGCTGGGCAGCATGTGCACTCTGGAAGGGCTGCACCTCCAAGCTCACATCCTTCCCTCGCACCACCATGGCACGGGTGGCAGTTGTGAACTACATGCTCTATGTGCAGTGGAGGTGATGCTCAGCTGATGGCCAGGCCACTACCAGTGTTCTTTCCTGGCAAATACAACCATTTCTGTATACCCTTTTCAGGCAGCTCATAGCCTTACGCAGTAACTGTTACCAAAAGGGATAGAACAGGGAAAGAATGTGCAGAAACTTCCACCGTGTCAATCCATCTTTTTTTTTTTTTTTAATACAACTCAAATGTATTTAAGTTTATTCCCTCCAAATTTTTGCAACTGAGACATAATGGATCTTTGATGAATAAATAAGCTTTTGCGTTTTTTTTCCCAGTAAGGGCTGAAAAATTTATTGCAAGCAATGTACATAATCATCAATCTCCTTTCAAGCAACTTCATTTTCCCTCTCTCTCAGTTCCCATCAAGCCTGTCACAATACCTTAACAGTCCATCAAGATGTCTCAGTAGATCTGATAGCTTCTTCAGATGTTATATGCTTGAAGTCTTCTTCCAGGACTGAGAAGTGCAATATATTCTGGAGCACATCTGATCCAAAGAAGCCACAGATCTTATAGGATAATTAAACAGCAGCCATCCAGTGGGAACTCCCAAGACCAGATGAAGTCTGTCTATGGATTTTATGGAATTATATCAAAGGGTCTGTTGCAGGGTAGCAACTGAGAAATCACAAGTGAAGAAAAAAAAAAAAAAGGCAAGAAAAAGCCTGGAAATGGGGAACAATAGCAGTCAATCTCAGAAAGGAGAGGTGAGGGAAGAAAAGCTAAGCCAAATACATTATTGTATTTAACCATAAAAGAAAGGAATGCCACAGGTCTGGACAAAGGGAACATAAGCTTAAAAGGAAGCAATGTGTGTTGCCAGGGAATATAAAGCATCTGCAGACAAGACAGAAAAAGGAGAAGGGGAGGAGAAAGAAAAGGGAAAATATAAGAGAGTCTATTTTGGCTAAGAATCTAAACATTTAAGTGTTTATCTGAATGGCTTTCTCCAGCCTTATTGAACTTCTGCATAACATTCCCCTCTAAAGCATCTCTCTCTAATGTTTCAAAAGGAAGAGGAACACACTCTTTTTGAAAGCAACTTGCAATCCTCCTATTCTGGAGCTACATGGCATTTTTAAGATTTATTACATTTTTACTTAACTACCACACATAATTTGCCAGTCAGGATTCTTCAAGCTCTCACAACACAAGAGTTCACAGACCATCCAAGAGTTTTGTTTTAGACAGTTTCTTTTTTCTTTTTTTTTTCTTTTGTTTTTAATCAGAGTGACACCAAATACAACGTTTATAGAAAAAATGTCTCTTCTTATGGAAAATCACATATATATGGTTTAGTACTTTGGTAAGAGCAACTCACTCATTCCAGGCTCAGTCAGATAGCTGTAGCGCTTACGTAAAGCAAGGGAGACGAAGTTCTGGCGCCGGTCAGCTTTCTCCGTCTGCAACAAAACACAGCACTGTTTAGTGCCTTCAGTATCACCCCTCCCCTCATTTGAACAGAACAATCCTCAAACCTCAGCAGGATGGGGCCGCCACAACCCCACAAGGGAGAATGGGTGCTTCCATTCAGCTTCAGGATGGCATGCTGAAGCTAAATTTGGGCAAGCAGGCAGGCAAGAGACAGAGCTGGTCTCTATTCCTGTCTGCCATGGGATGAGTGTCAGGCACTGCAGAGCAGGGAGTGTGGCTGCTGGAGGTGGCAGAAACCTGCTGTGAATGACTACCTTTCTGGAGCAAGCAGGGAAGGATAGGAACGCTAAGAGTGAGCCCATGGCTTTATTCCTGCTCACAACGTCTCTGCTTATGAGGTAGAAGAGCTTAGACAGAAGATGCAGCTCATGACCCTGCCTCCAAGTATACCCACATTATATTATCCCATTATCACTTAGTAAACTGCTTCACACTACTAGAAATTGTGTGATACTATTCATTCCCTGTAAAATAAACCACCTTTGGCTAGAAACAGGAGATCAACACAAAAAGACTACAGGTACAGACATAAAACATTCACAAGAGTACAACTTAGACCGACTGAGTATTTCTCCCCAGATTAGTTTGTCCCAAAAGCACATACACCACAATGTACACTGGCTTCAAAGTGAATACATTAAGGACAAAAAAAGGCATGGGAGGGAATTTTTTAATATGCACAAAATGTAAAGATGTGGATTAGAAAGCAGACTACTGTTAACTGATAAATTGCATCCTAAGTTGCTGCGTTCAGTGGCATAGCTGCTAGTGCAATGTTTTAAATAATAATAGTCCTTCAGAGACCAACTCACTTGACTATGTAGCTAAAAATATGGTGTGTTTAGAAACAAAACTATTGTTATAGCTATATAATAGCTCACTGGGAACAAATTCTGTGGAATCAAAGTGATGTGGCTGCTATTACTACTTTTTAACATGTAAGGAATGTTTTGTTTGGAGTTGCTTGGGTTCTTTTTTAAATTATTCTAACCAGCAGGTGGCAACTGATATTTATTTGCCACTAGGAAGAGAAAAAAAATTGCTGCTTGGCAAATGGGAAACATCTATGTAGTTTCTTTTATAAGACCAGCTCATCTAATACTACCCTAGTGAGTAAGATCCACTCAATTTCCTGACAATCTAAATGTTGCAGTTTCCATCAAACAGCAGATTTTTACACTGCAAATATCAGATATTAATTTGGAAATGGATTTGAACACAAGAAATTTTTCTTGGCCACTTCACTTTTTTGAAAGAATCCAGTTTATTTACAGAAGTTAAAATATTATAGGCCACTATTATGGCTTCAGACATACTTTTTAACCTTCCTAGAAATACAAGTTACCAAAGCATTGTCAGTGGTACTTGAAGAGGTAAAATCTTATCCAGTAAACTCTTCTTGATTTCACCAAAAATTGATTTGTTCTGATACTTATATCCCTACTCAGAAGAAAATTATTTAAATTTTAGACTGCTATTATTCAATGCTTGGTTTTAATTTCATAATATATAATCAAGTATTTTCCACATTTGTGCACTTCTACAGTTTTGCAACAGAATATCAGATATTAAGGATAGAGTTATCCTGTAGGTATCATTTCAATGCCGTAGTTAAAAATAGTTGTTTGTTTTTTCTATAACATATTTTCTTCACTAAATCTGAAGGAAACAAAAACAGAAGACAGTGTTTATATTACCTCATCATCTTGATCTGACTCTGTTTCCTTTTGGTCCCAAGATGCATTGCAGAGACAAGGAATATTATAATGGACAGCAGGGAAAAGAATATCAGGATATGAAAAGGACCAAATTGGGAGCACAAAATGCAAGCTGATTTATAAGGCAAAGCAAACCCAAAATGTCAACACAAAAGAGAAAAAAAAAAATCTTACATCCAATGCAAATAAACACGTGACATTACTGAAAGCATAACCTATGACTTGCAGGCTGAAGCATGAGCTGTAAACAGAATTGTAAAAATTATAGGAACTTGACACCACAGTAACAAGAGACTTTAAAAGCGTTCTACATACAAGAAACCAATAAAACAGAAATTTTAAGAGCCTTAATCATATTCCAAAGCATTCTCATTACTGACAATTCACAGGGTTTCTTTATCACTAGCAGGAAAATAAAAAGAAAAAAGAGAAAAGAAAAAAAGAGAGACAAAAACTAAAGGAACAAAAAATAAAACCAACCCAACCCCTAAGGAAAATGTTTACTTTTCCTAACAAATACCTTTTTGTGTGCTGGCAGAGTGATATTCAAGTTGCAAACAGCTGTTTGTGGCAGTCCTTTTGTAGTCTTTGGTTCTTTCAAAAATGATAATCGACCACAGGGTTCCTGGCTGGTGTCTCTTACCTAGAAACGAAATTTTAATACAGTCTAGTAATATGAAGTAATTCAGACTTTTAGAGGAGGTTTCTGAAGGGTTTCTCCGAGTTTCTTTGATCAAAAGCTATTTAGTGTGTAAAGACCAATGATACTGAGGTGGAGCTCAGCCTGAGGTGCTGAAGGAGAAATGGTGTTAGCGTGAAAGAGTTGAATCAGCCTGGAGCTCTCTGATGGCAAATCCATGCAAGACAAGATGTTGAGTGAGTCCAACCAGACTGGTCTATTTCTGACAGACATTTTCACCTTCATAATTTTCTGCCTTTTTTTGCACTTGTGCTTATCAAAATGCTTAAAAACTTCTTTGGCATGGCAGCTATGATAGGGCTAAGAAAAGGGAGTGTCCATGCATGGCAATTTGAAGATGAAGAGTCTGTGGATGTTTTTTGAAATCTGTTCTATAGTACAGCATGTTATTGAATGCATCTCCTTTGCCTAATCCCTAGGCAATTGTGATCTACTGGTAATATGCTGGAGCTCTTCTGTGGCTTCAAACAAAGCATCCTCTCCATGTTATTCACATATTAAACAATTACACTTACAACCTTGGGGCAAGTTAGTCCCACAGGGCTGAAAAAAAAAGGAGGGAGAGGCAGGAAGGAGGAAATCAGCAGGATCATTTGCTTTGTTTTGCTTTTACCTTGATAGAGAATGGCAGTCTATTTTCTTTGAAAGCATAAAAATTAAAAACAAGCTGCTGTCCTCCTTTAGTCAAAGGGGCCAGATTTCCATAGCAATCAACGTAAATAGGTTTTCCTTCCAGAACCTATCAAAGGAAGAAATAAAAGTCAATAAAACCTCTTTTCACAGTGTATCCATACACATAAGAGTATCATGATTTTCCCCAACACAGTTCCTGAGTTTAACACAAGCCCCCATTCATCTTTAATTCAACAACAAATTTGAAAATTGCTGTGCATTATGGTAAGGTATGGTGAGTGCAGGCAGTTTGGAAAACCACAAACTACACAACTGGCTTTTCTGGAGTAAGAGTATTCAGATTTCTTCAAGAAACAGTAAGTTGGTGAATACATATTCACCACAAACCAGCCCTGTTATGACTGTGTTGGTGGGGCCAATGAGGAGAAATTCCAGGTCCAGCCCAACCAGGGCTATTTCATTGCAGTGCTGCTACTTGGAAAACATACTGTCCACCTACAAGTAGGAAGCCAGTTGCAATCAATGTACCTCAATATCTTTGCTTCTTGCAACTTCTTCAAAGTTCTCTTGTTGCTCCAAAGTTTTGTCCACTTTGTCATCAGTCATGCAGAAGCAGCGCAAATTAGATTCCACAGGGTCATTCATTTTGGCAAATATCACAAACTTTGCCATGTAAGGAACGCATATTAATTCTCTATAAAGCTGTGTTGCCAGCCCAACAGTCTCTAGTACTTGGTGGCAGTCTGCAAGCCAAAACCTGAGGAGGGAAAAAGTAAACCATTAAATCAACTTTCCATGTTGCTCAAACATTGCTTATAAGCCTTTAAAGAGAAGCCATGCCCTCTATCCTTGGTCATTTTGCATGTGTACTGTCCTTACAGATTTCCCAAAGCTGCAATTTTCCTTCTGCTTTCAGTGCAGCTGTAGCCATCCAAAAATGGGAATACTCAGCAATGAAATGTAGACATACTTATCACCCTTTTCATACTGATGTGTCACAAAACTGTCTATTTTAAAGCTTATTTGAAGCCAAACAAGGGAAGTTTTATTTCTTTTGACCATACACCAGCTTTATTGTAATGTGCTGATGGTTCACTGTACATTTGATTTGCTAAAATAACGCACACATAGAGCAAAATTACCTCTCCCATTTAGGCTGAACCAAATATGCCCACAGCGAAGTTCCCCAGAGGCAGGTACTATGTTGTTATTTTCTTATCTTATGATTAAGAGAAATGTGATACAAGTTATGAATATTTAATTTATACTTTGTATCAGTCTTTCCCACAATATTTCAGCACTGATCTATTTGGTTCTTCCAACAATTTTCTCTCTTTATAAAGGTTTTTCTTGTTGCAAATATTATTTACTGAATGATAAACTCTCTACCTGCTACACCATGAATTTTCTCCACAAGCATGCACGATTTATACAGATCCTGCTGAATGCCTCCAATCAGCAAGTAGGCCCACTAAATGTACTTAATTTATTCTAAAACATCTTTTTTGGGGCAAATGGTATTTTTGTGAAAACAATTTAATGTAATTTTCAACAAAAAAAGCCCATAGCCAGAAATTGAATATCTTTTAAACAAACATATTTTCATGAATCCATCCAATCTTTTTATTTTTTTATGGGATGAGCATTTTAAGCTTTCCCTCTCTATTGCCATTTGCAGAAAAAAAACAAAGCACTGTGTGGCATGGCAGCCTTCAGAGAAACAGCATGTGTGATTGCCAGGAGACATCACCACAGCAGAAAAGGCCAGGACAAAGCTTCATGTGCAGCCCTGGACGTGGGGGATGCTGATATGTACTGACAAAGCAGCATCTGGTCCATTACCGCTTCATCAGTCCTGCAAAAGACTTACAGAAAGCCAAAACACAACCCCACAACTCTGCACGTTGTTAATCAAGGCAAGCTACTCTGCAGGTGCCTTTGGCAAGCTCTGTTACCATACCTGGCTGACACATTGGTTGTGAAGGAGACACAGTCATTTGAAAACGTCAGTGGAGTGGTGCCCGTGATGTCCTCCCACTGCGCAGGTGAAGTGCCTCCTATGCAAACATAAACCACGGAGACTTCCTTTCAAACACTCAGCACATACAGGCCACGTAAGAATATCTCTATCTTCCCACATAAAAGGAGAACTTAGACATTAACATTCTTCAACAGCTGAGCTGGGTGTGTTATATATGACATTACATGCTACACACCGAAAAAACAAAGCTGATCCAAGCACAGAACAAAGCTACAAATCAATAGCAAACCCCCTTGATACCAGCTAGAACACAATTATTTCTGCAGACTACTTTTACTGATAACCACGTTTAATAGCCAAGACTGAAATTATTCACACTTGCTAAATATAAAATAGCATTTTATATATGTTGGGAGAGCTCTTTTACAAAGGCATGAGATTAGAGACAAGGCTCAGGGAATCAGTGGCTCAGGGGATCAGTCTGTGAAATGACCTCAGCAGGCTTTGCTCAAGAGAATTGATCTGAACTGCACTGGACCAGCACAATAACGTTTCTTTACTGGAAAGCACGGGTTGTGAGAGTTGCTGTCACAGAAACCTTTGCAAAGAGCAGTATTTTCTCTAACCTGTAATGCTACATAAAAGTCGAAGGCTGGGTGTTGTGTCTCCTTTGTACCCATTGGTTACACCTTCTCCTGAAGGAGGTGGCACAGGAATTGTCATGGTTATTGGCTTATGAAATTTTCTTCTTCTTGGCTCCACAGTGACAATGGGACTGAAAGTTGCTTTGTTTCCAAGGATTTTTTTGACAATTTCTTCTGGAACTGGTTGAGCCTGTCAACATTTGGAATATATTTAAACTAGAGCTACAAATTTGTTAAAGACATGCATCATTATTTTCTAAAAGATAATTCTATTTGCCTTATATTTTCTGTAGAATTTTATTTCCTTTCCTCCCCCCACCCCTCCTGCAGGAAGCCTTCTTGTATAACTCTCAATGGTGAATATTGATACAATTCATGCTTAATATTTTTTCAACAGCATACTTTTCATTTTCTAATTACTAACTTACAGTCCCCAAACTATAAATCTCAGAAGGTTCCCTGCAGTTATTTGTTTAGAGATTTTCAGAGCAGGTCTGGTTTTGGTTTTAATATCTAGCGATTTATTTACATTAAATACAGCTTCAAAATGCAAAAAGAGGCCTATTTTGCCCTTTGGAAGTGAGGACTAGACACTGTCTCTCCTGGAGATGATAAACAATTAAACCTCTGCCAAACACAAATTCGTGCTCTTGAGGAACATTGCACTCTGACTTCCCTCTGTACTCGGTGCCTTCTGTGCTTTTCCACTCTTGATTATTAGAAAATAAACACATTTTGGGTCATATTCATAATCAATGCATTAAGGTATAGAAGATCTAAATGCAAATTTTACATTTTCTACACTCAAAAGCAACAGACATGGGAAATAAGGTTTGGCTTCTGTTTGGCTTTTTCTTTCCTTCCTCCTTTTTTATTTTTAACTTTCAAATGGTCAGCCTGTTTTAATCAGGCTGATTTGGTATCATTTGAACTGCACGATGTACTGGTACACAAAGAATGTGTAGCTACACTGCCGTCTCCGCAGCCACAACACTGTCATGCTTCCTTCATACTAGAGAGCTCTGGGAAGACAACTGTATAACCATAAGAGCAGAACTTCTCCGCTTTCCTCAAGACTAATCATCTTTAGATAGGAAATATCATTAACAGAAATGTTCTGGTGTGAATTCTAAGCACTGGAATTCAAACTAACATCCCTATTTTATGAACCCATCAGACTAACCAGGTTGTTAAGTTAATTTTAAGTGATAATTAACAGAACTCAAAGAAGAAGATGCCTCCTATGGAATACTTCTCCACTTCCTGTGCAGTTTGTTTAAGAAGAGTTTAAGTTATTTGCTCTCCCTAGATTTCATCCTTTGCTAGAAACACTAATGGTGATGCCTAAGATGCAGCAGATGTATATAGGAGGTTTTTGACTCGATAACAGCTTGCAAACAGCTGCATGAAACCCATACCAAACATATTCCTATGGCAAAGGGCAGCCCAGTGACACCTTTTGCAAGCTGCTGCTTTGCCACAGGAGACTGGGACTGCACAGTGGCCATGTAGCTCAAAGCTGCTGGTAGCCAACAGAGAGATGCAGACAGCATCACTGAGGCTGTGATGGCTCCAGCCTTTGCTTTTGTCTCCTTTCTTTGGGTGCTAAGCAATACTCAAGGAGATGATAAAAGGGGAGCTGGGCTTTTGCACAGGGAAGAGGACAGTGTATCATCTGCACTGGGGGGGATACAGAGGCTGAGATCATGCCCAGGCAGACACTTGCCAATTCAGATCTCATCAGACCCATGTCACAACCCACTGTTAAGGAGCTGCAAGCCTTGTGCATTGAGACCCACAATGTGCTGAGGATATGAACACTAGGGCGTCTTTACCTGGAGCCCCACACGGATTCTTTTGGTTAGAGCACCCTCGGGAAAGGAAGCCTGGACACGTGGCACTGTTGTGCTGCTCAGCACCCCGCCCTCTGGGCCAATTTGGTTGCTCTCCTGCTTGATTCGTGACACTACTGCGAAGTACTGGGGGAAATCCTTTGTGACAATCCTGCAGATCCGCTTCTTCTCCAGCTCCTCCACACTGTCCAGCTCTGGCGGGAGAAGACAGGTAAAACAGTCAGCACTGGTACCTACCCGTGCACATCCCACATCTGTGAATGTGAGGTTTTGAATAAGCCTTAAAATGCTTTAAAAGGTTGGTGGTTTTTATCATTATTTATTTACTTCAGCAGAGAAAAAAAAAAAAGCCATTCAGTGTTAGCAATTGTCAAGCTTTGGTTTATGCTGCGAACTTTTGCACAAATCTTGACAATGAGGGCAACAGCACCAGAAACACAGATCTGTCAGGACACCTGAGTACTCAAGTGTGACAGTCTCTGCAGCAGCAGCTGCCATAGGATGGCAGGTTTGTCACACAGCACAGAAGTCCAAAGAGGGCTAAAGCAGATGGTCAAGCTTCTTCCCTCTCTTATCTCTATCTGAAAGCACACAAGTGCACTGATCTTTCTGAGCACAACTTCAAAAGACACTTATTCCCAGCCTCTTCCCTCATAGAGCTTCAACATGCAGAAAACCACAGGAACTGAGATAGTTCATGAACTATCCCACTTCATGTCGGGCGTGCAATCCAGAGTGTGGCCAGCGAAGGCATCGAGACAGTTATTTCCCAGACTGGCATCCATATAATCCTGACTAGACACCAAGGTCTCCATCAAACTGTGGATGTGTCTTCCAGCACTACCAATAAAACCATAGCAGGCCTCCCTTCCCACATCAGGCTTTCATTGGGTTATCTGTCCCAAAATAACTTAATGTGCCCTCAGACACAACTAAAACAAAATCAGATCACTAAAGACTAGCGCTCTCCACCACATTCCAGTTTGTAGAGTCACTAGGGCTCAGAAAGATGCGAAGAGTATCTACCCTTATTAACTAATTAAGTACCTGACATAGGCATATATGCACTGGGGAAAACTCTGGGTCAAAAATATAACTACTTACGCAACTGTATGTGTGTGTGTATATTTGCACTGGTTACAGCCCATATGTATTGCTGAAAACACTTCATAAACAGAAATAATTACACAACTGTCATGCATTTCTCCTGTAATTTCTCGCACTTGATCTTTTTATCGATTATAACCAGGTTTCATTTCAGCAATCCACAAGTTTCAACTCTTATTTTCCTCCTTAAAAAGGGCTCCGTTAAAGAAAGTTTGTTCCTTGAAAGATGGCATTACTGTCAGATGCAGCAAGAGAAAGTAGTAAGACCAGAAATGATACCAAGACAAAAGACATTTGTAAAATACTTCATGTGACTGAGACACTTTCCTCCTCCAAATATGTAAGCTCAATTACATTCCAAAAGAATTAGAATATAAATTTGGTAAAATGTCAGTTTTCCACTTTTAAACACTTAGCAGGTAGTTTGGATTACTCACACAGTGTTGCTCTGGGTCACATGTACATACCAGAAGAGGATAATTTCTTATCATTATGTTGGCTTCCATCTGCTTTGACTCAGAGATTGATATCTGAATCCTTCTAATGAATTAGGCATTCAGCCTGCAGCCTTCAGAAGCAATGGCTTGTGCAGGAGACAAACTGGATTTCTAAACTCCCAGGCAGGTAAAATCTTGACTGGTAAATCTCCTGCACGTTGCTAGAAACCAAACTCACTGTAAAATGCTCACAGAGATGAAGGATAATTAAAATTCTCCCGAAGTAGAAAATTAGTGGTTTATATAAGAAAATTTCAAACTCTTTGAGCCTGTCAGGAACTCTCTTCTAGAGGAGGAAGTAGATATGAAGATTAGAGTAGCAGAGCAACAGTTGGGCATGAAGAGGAGTTGGACTATTTATGGGTTATGTTTGGATAATACATATTTAAGGTTCTATATGAAGATGCCCTCTAACAGAAAGAAAACGATGATGAACAACCAAACCACCACTCTGACTACCCTGAGAAAGGCAGTGTTAGCATGACAGAATTCATGAAATGGGAAAAACTAGTCCTGGGAGAGGTCATGTTTTGGGAACAAGTCTCATGTATTTCACAGAAAGAGCTATCATCATTACTGTTTTCCTCAGCTGCCAACATTTCATTCCTATGCAAAGTGTTTCAGCTAAAAACCTCACAGGAGTTTTGGCTTAGTTGGCTGGGTTTTGGTGGGGAGGGAGGCTTAGCCAAAGAGAAGTATGCTATACACCCCATCTTACAGATAGGGATGGCAGAGCAGGAAGAGGTAAAGCAGAAAGCTTAGTGGAAAAAATGGGAACAATCTCCTGATGCCACTGTCCCAGGTTTGTGCTAACAGCCCAAAGAGCTCCTATGGCCATTTCATTTCAGTAAGTCAAGAGAAAGGTATTGTGAATACTCTGTGCACGTATGTCTTCTCCTGCCACCCACTTACCCCATGATGGTTTGGAGGGAGTGATGGAGGAGGGGTGAGATGGAGATAAGGGAAGGAGAGAGGAAAAGAGTATCACACCTCCCCAGCCTTTAGCCAGAGCTGCCACATGAGCATTACATCCAGATTCCCGCACAGGACAAGAGAAACCCAGCGATGCCTTCTAAGGTCAGAGAGGGACCTCACACAGGGTGTCTCAGTCAAGGAAAGCAATCACACCAGCTCTCTCAGGTGAGAGGCAGTTGTGGATCGAGTTCATCTAATATCTTTCTTTTTTTACTCTCAGATAAGGTAATACACAGCAAGTGTCTTCTGAGTGGAGTGGAGTAAGACAAGTCCCAGAACGCCTGGTTGTTTTCTGAGCTTCAAGGTGTATTTGTGTGATCTGGCGCCTGATTTCACTTGTCAGGGCCTTAAAATAATTTTTGTACCACTGAAAAAGCAAATCTCACCTGTACTTCAGACTGACAGCTCTCTCAGTTCTGCAGCCCTCCCATAATACTGCATAAAGCAGAGCTGACCTTGTCACAGTGCACAGGCTGCAAGGTGGGATGAGCAAAGGATGCCAGTTTTCCCCATACAGAGATGTGTTCATTAAGAAATTGTTGCACTAAAAGCCTGGCACGTAGAAGGCAGCATTCACATGGAGAAAAATGCAGGAGATGGATGGAGGGAAAGAGCACATGGCAAGGGGCAAGGAGAAGATGAGGGCCCTAAGACTTGTCTTAAAAAGGCTGGTAACTAGACCCACTGCCCCCGCTTCAGTATTTCACATATATAACTAGACACTCCCAGTGCCACCAGGGTGTTGCATCATCAAATAAAACAATGTCCCTTATGTCTATTTTTGTCTTATCTTGCCATTCACAACATTAAGTTTAACAGCAATATGTTTAAAAACTTTTCTCGGAAATGTGGCAAAATCACTTCAGAGTGATTTATGGTGGTATTTTAAACTTGGAGTATAAACAAGGTCACATTCTGGTCTGATCTGTAGATTCAAAGAAGTAGTTATGTAAAAGCTCCTGCTTCCCATCTGAAACCACACTGTGCAGCTGCAAGCATACTGTACCACAAGTATTTGCAGTTCTTGGCTCACTCACCAGCTTGCAAATGACTGTCAAAAGATTAGCTACCTCAGTGTGTGCAACTGTGCCCACAACTTGTCTATGGGTACCTCTAAAGGGTGCAGGAATGGAGAAAGCAAACATAAATTTAATCTAAAAGGAGCCTGTCTAAAAATGTAACATATTTACCAATTACAAGACAGTGAGCTTCTTCCTAAAATTAATAAACTCAAAAAATGCATATATTTTACTTGGTTCAAGTATAAATAAATGTAATATGGCTAATAGCTGTAAATTGCCACCCTTGTGTTAGGAACCACACTCCTATTTCTTAAAAGGTCAAGTCCTCTGTGTTCATTCAGCCCTACATTTGCCTAAGTACAGCACCATCTTTAAAATAAAACTTAGTTGAGCAGAGGCCTGACTGCACTAAAGAAAAAATGACTCTTGAAATCGTGGTTCATTGTCCTTTTATGGCAATAAACCAAAAGTTCTGCTATTATTTAATCGTGCATTAGCCCTGTAGCTGTGCCTCCTGCTCTGGATTATTTTGGGTCTAAGACAAGGTTTTCCAGCAGATGGTGCTGCTTCCAGTACAGAACAGAAGGTTTTCAGCAGTCCCTGTGGAGAGCCAGGAGCCAAGATGTCCTTGCTCTCAACCCTGCTGGCTAAGTGGGACAGCAGAACAGCAAAAGCAAAATAGAGAAGAAAATTGCATCATTAAGAACTTGGCACATTAAGGAGCTGGGAATAAACGTCTGATTGCCCTTCTTCACTACACAGGTACAAAAGAACTAGTGATCACTGCAGGTCTAACACAGAATGGACCAGCTGCTTTTAACAGAAAATGGGCACTCCTGCAGCACCTTATGGCACCTAGAGATGATTACGCAGATGGATTTTCTTGCAAAGACATACTAAACCTCTCTAAATGACTGTGTGGCTGCATTTTATTTAAATTAAGTATTGCTTCTGCCTCCAGAGTTCATACCTGGAAGAAAACTTCTTCCAAAGTTGTGGCTTCAAAGATGTAAGGTGCTCTTCCAGAGCAAAGTCTAACTGAGGTATTTTACAACAACCTAGTAAAAGTTCAGATTAAAAAAACCCCAACTCACTCAATTCTACAAATTTGTATTTTTTTTGTCATCACTTGGAAGACCTTGTACACTGAAAAGGCGTCATGTAGAGTAGAATTTTGTCAAAACCCTTGTACTGTTTTAATGCAGACTGGGGTTTTTGTTTTGTTTTCCTAGCTAGAGGAGGATTAAGCTAAAATGAACTGTACAAATAATCAACAAAATATGTGTGTCTGCAGAATTTTTTTCTCCTTTTCCTCTCCTTTCAAATGATTGCCTGGATTTGTAAAAGCCATTTCTGAGGTTTGGCTTCTAAGGTGTCAAATATTTTCACTCTAAGGGAAAAAAGTCCATCATATTTTCTGTGATTCGTTGACTGTATATATAGCTACTAACCTCAGACAGCAGTTCCCCAGAAGGAAAGAGCCACCTGAAAGCCTCAGCAGATCAGAAAGTCATAATGTGGCTCCAAATTGTGAAGCTTATTATTTTAGGCTCTAAGTACCGAGGGCTTCATGCCCAGCTCTCTGAAAGTATTTTTATTTAGTGAGCTCTTCTCTGTAAAATGCCATTTTATCCTTATGGCACCTCTGGAGATCTTTCAGAAATAATGCAGATTGCAGCACTTCAGAACAGTATTTTTGGGCCCAGATTTCCTACCCCAAAACCAAACTAAGATCAGTTTGAAAAGCCAATAAGGAAGCTGCTGATAAGTGCTATCTCACCACAGACAAGGCACCACTACTTCACTCAAATACCAAATTATCACTTCCAATCTCATGCTAGTGTGCAGAGAAGGAGGGGTAGTGGTGTGATTTTTCTTTCTACAAGGCTGCAATTACTGCATTTGATCCTGAAGCAAGTATAATTCCCCAGACCAGGCTATCATGGGCCCTGTTTTCTCTCTTGCCTGTTCCACTGCTTTTAGGTACTCTTCTGTGATAAGCTTTATTTTATTTTTCCAAACCCACTGACAAAAAAACCTTTGCAGTGCTGTTGTCCTCCTGTTTGATTGTTTCTGTTATATTTATTTTGAAATGAAGTCACAATAAATCATCATGTAATAAGCAGATCTCTGCCGTTGCCTTGTAATTTTTATGAGTACAGGTGCAGTTCAGGTACTTTGAAGTGAAAACATTACTCAAGCCTTTCCTGCTCTTCCCATTCCCAGATGACCAGGAAATCAGTAAAAATGCAAAGTTTCAGATACCCAGAGAGACCCCCACAACAGCACCACTCCCTCCCTACAATCTCAAGGTATGCCTTTAGCTGAGGCTGCCTTCTTCAAACAAGGAGAGGCCAAAATCAAAGGCAGAGCCTCCTCACAGACACCTGCCATAGCTGCCATCGACGGCCTGATCATTTCCTTCACATGCTTTTTCTGATATCCTGCAGTTTGTGCCCCAGTGTACTTTCTGCAGGAGGTTATCCAGAGAAAATCCTGTGGATAAACCCTTACAGAAAAATAAAGCTCAAACCACAATTTATTTCATTCACACTCAGTTGCAAGCAGCTCAAGCAACTGTTTATCAGCACAAGTATTGAATAACACTTGCTAGGAAAAGAAAGCAGCGGTGCCAAGGAATCACTGCAGCCCCAGCCTGGCTTTGCTCATGATAAGTCTTCAAGGCCCATCTGTCACAGCATCTTCTGATGGATTGTGTACAGCTGGGTCCTCCCATCTTGAGGGACTCTTACATAAACAGCAGCATTCAAGCAAAACAAGGGAGACAGACTTCCCAGATGGGCATCAGGAAGGCAGGCTGTGTATTTGTGGGAGGCAATCTCTAACACTACCATTCCACAGAAGAATGCTCTATGGCTGAGGTCTGCATCCGTGGGAAAGCCTAATAGAGCTGATATTTACACTTCATTGCTGGTTTGGAATGACCTTCTCGTTGGCCCTGCCTGATCAGCTGAGACACACTTAACTCCAGCTGGGTGTTATTCTCAAATTCGTGCTGAAAAGCAACTGTGCAACTTTGCTTAAACTTGGCAAAACTTCAGACCAACACTTGCCACTCATTTCGGGATGTCTCCAGGCCACTGCAGAACAATTTCCCTTTACAATCATTCCATTAGTTTAATATGAAACACACACTGTACTCCCCAAAGTCAGACGTCCCCCACACTGTTTTACTTCAGGTTGCTTTAGTCAGCTCACCTTAGCAAGCCTGCACAAAGGTAAGGCTTGCTAAAGCTTGGAGAAAATATTTACCTTCATCCATGCCATTGAGTATTTCAGTTAAGTCTTCATGTTTGCTGTCATACTGGTGCTCCTTCCATGTTTCACCATTTTCACTTCGAAGTACAATTAGTTCTCTTTCCTTTCCTCGCATTGATCCAAAATGTGGGATTTCCACTATGACAGGGCTAGAGAAAAAGGAACCATGTTATTTTTAGCCCTCTATTTCCTTACTGCCCTTAATTTCCTATGGGTTTTAAGTCCTTAAGAGAACTATGGCAATTTTAAATAATTAACACTGTTACCCTCATTTTTTAAAAAATTGCCAAAGCTGCACAATCCTTCATCGTTTAAATTATAATTAATAGATAATTTGAAAATATTAATATATAGCTAATTTTTTAGTGCAAATCTTCTGAAATATCTGCCTAAATGAGAAAAAAACAAAACAAAACAACAACTTCTGATAAGGAGAGTTCTCCCTGTTCATTTATCCCAAGATGTAGGTGGTCCAACCTGCCTCCAGCACACGAAGCACTGCTGACTTTCATTTGGCATTAGCATGGTCAAAATTCAGATTTGGCTCGGGAAATTCGAAGGGACAAAGTCAGTTCAGAAACAGCCTGGCTATCCAAATACATGCAACAGCCCCTGACTGTAATAGAAACCACACATATGTGTAGATTTTAAACTTCAAACTAATTCCTCAACTTTTCAAGGCTCTCCTTGGCCCTTTGTTGATGCAGCTCCTGTGAAATACAAGAGACTTTAGCTTCACTTTTTAATTCTCATGCCCAGCATCACAGCTGCAACTTCTGCACGGGAAACATCAGTGGAGAATCTTTAGATCTGGTTAGAATGGATTTCTCTGAGTTAAACAACATCACGACCACATTTATATTAGTTACTGTCAAACATTTTAGGGAGAAGGAAAGGGAATGAGAAGGTGGTTAATAATACACCTATTGTCACCAGACAATGTACCTTCAACAGAGGACTGCAAGTGCATTACTGAACAGATTTTATGAACAAATGACAGAAACCACCATTCACTTCATGTGCCATTCCTCAACAAAACAGACACTTTTGCCAAACACTTCACAGGCAGGATATGCATTTTAAAGTATGCTAAGACAAACTGACTGAAATCACACAGTAAGTGAACATTTATGGATTATGCAGCTTTAAGACATTTAAATAGACAGTATCATTATTTTCCTACAGAGGTTGTAAAGAATTTAACTGCTTTGTAATAACTCTGTTAAAAGCAGCATCGCATGATGGGAGAAGTACGCAGCATTTCCAGGGCACTGTGCACCTGCAAGGTGTTGGGTGCATTAACCAATCAATTATTTGAGCAGGAAATCATAACAGCCATCATGAGAGAAAACAAACCAGCTGGAAGTCCAGTTTTCACATTGAATACCAAGGGAGCAGATTTGGTGGGGTTTTTCCCCATCAAAATAGAAAAAGATTTAAATTAATACATGTTTTAGACGCTTTTAGGAACACCCAGTCTCTTACTCTAATCTCAAGTACTTTAACTAAAAATAAGAATGGATCTGCTGTCTCCCATTGTGCACAGCAAGTAAATACCAAAAATTCAAATACATTGCTTACGATATTTACTCTCTAGTTCAAAAAGAGTACATACTGAAAGCTAATGCTATAGTACAATCTTTGCAGGCTAATATTTCAGATACTGTCTCTGTAAATATTTAGAAACCACACAACTTTGTGCATGACGTTTAACGAGAATACTCAGTGAGAAGGTATTGAACAGGTTTGGAACACCAAACACTCAGCAATATTTTGAAGACCTAATGCAATAGATTTCACAATATATTTGAAAGCAACAGTCAAAAACATATGTAAACATTCTTACATGTTTAGACTATACACTGCAGTTCCTTTGGGTAGCATATTTGGCTTTATAAATTTACTAATGCCTCTTGAAGGTTGAAAAGATTAGTATTTCTCCAACCTTGATGAATTAATTCATTCACTCAATAACTTTTTTCTAAAAAATCTTTCATAAATAATAGACTTTATGTGATAGCATTTTACAAATCTTCTTCCCAAAACAGACTCACTCAAGGCCTGTAAATACCTTCTCTACCACAGGGTTGAACTTAAAGGACTGTCACTGTGTATTAAAATGTATTTAATGCAGTAGAAACACTTCAAATTTAAAAAATTACAAAAGCACAGAAGTTATGAAAGCAGAATGCTGGCAGTGAATTATACATGCCTATAAGCACAAGGTAGTAGCAGAGCTATATTAAATCAAGCCACTATGATTTTCTTTCAGTGAAATAAATCAACTGAAAGTTTTGGAGAACTTAAAAAAATAAAAATGGGAATAACAAAAAATCAGAAACAAAAGAAAAACTGTAGACATTCTGTATCTTTTCCGTACATATCCTACCCAATAAATTTTGTTCCTTGTGGACCAAGCTGCAGGATTCGGCTAACCATGCTCTCACCCTCATTTAGAGGGGGAGGACTTTTAGGAAGATGCAGTTTACTGAATAACATCCATGCAGCAGGAAGAGAAACGAGAAGGGGAAATTAGGAACAAGCTGTCATTCCCGACAGAACCAGCAGTTTACACCAGGGTGCCACTCACGGTAATGAACAAAATTTATAATTACGTAAAAAAAGGCCACATCATAGTGGATTGTTTCCTCTGTTTTAAGCTTTAAAAAAAATCAGATCCTAGCATCTGTATTGTTTCTACTATTACTTTACACTAAGTACTCTGCCCTCACTCCAAGTGGCTTTGCTCCCAGGATGGAGACAGGCAGCTCCCGGTAACTCCAGAGGGAGCCATGCACATGCTGCAAACAGAGCTCAATATTTGGATCTTTGTGGGTGTCTTTAGGACATGTCTTTGTGACAGTGCTGTTTCTGAAAATATTCTACAAGCAAGAGGGTCAAAACCTGTTCTATGTTACAAGTGTATGACTCCTCCTGACTTCCAAGGCAGACTGCATAATAAGGTACTGCGGGACCTGTCTTTTTCATGGCTTTCCTTACCTTTGTCTCCATCCTGCAGTCATCAGAGAGGCAAAACTCCCCTTAAAATACAAAGATACTTTCTGGAAGAACGGCAGGTTGGCATTTTTTAATGTTTCAAGATAAGTAGCCTGTGTTACACATTCGGTTGAGGCAGAGTCAATGTTTAACTACTTCTATCCACAGGATAAAAGAAATGAAGGATGCAACATGAGTGCAAACAGTTAAACTCGTAGAAAAACTCACCCTAAAAATTGTGCCCCTGCTGGCCCCATTTCTACCAGTCGACTTGCTAATCCTTCTCCTTCAACCATGGGTGGTGGGCTGGCCAGTTTGTGCCTCTTGACCAAGCGGCAGGTGATGCGGGTTGGTGCCGTACACTTGCGTGGCGGGATGATTATTCTCATTCCATGGTGACGACTACCCCTCATCGAACCCCCACGTGCATCAACCATAAAACTAACCAGAAAACTGTAGGAAAAAGGAAACACGTCAATGAAAACAGTCACAGAACAAGCAGAATGTCAGCAAAAAAAGTCAACCGCCGCACACTTCAAAACATTTTGTTAGAGAAGACTTCCCGATCCCAGCTAAACTAAAAAGAACGTCAAGGTTCTTTTACAGCTTATACTTACATATTATCTATTGGTTATGAGAAGCAGGAATAGCAACATCATGGTGAAATAACCAGGTGCTACTGAGTAATTTGGATTAAAAAAGTACACAAGTAGTGTATTATTAGTGGTTTGTTAGAATTTTAAAACATCCCTCTGTTACTGTTAGCTCTACTGTCTACAAATGAGAGTAATTAGCCTCACGTGCAAAAAGGAACCAGACAGTGTAGAAAAAGGAATATAAAAGATGCTTATTATTTTGGGGGTTATTCTTTAAAATCTCCTCACAGTCCCATTTGCAAATATTCCTGATGGCTGGCAGAGCAAGTGCTGTCACCATGGGTGATAGTCCAGGCTACTGAGGGCTTCCACTGATGGGGAATTTAAGTGATGATTATCAAGTACATAACCTCCTTTAGGATGTTGGCTCCCTGGAGGAAATCATGTCATTACTTCTCTTTGAAGATGATATTCATGATCAAAAAGACATTAAAGAAAATTCCCATTTGCTGGTGTAATTCTAATGCATAATTTTCCAATTAACAATAGAAGGGTAGGAAACTATACTGGTAAGTGGCAAGTGGTATATGTTAAAATCTTTTCTATTAACAAGGGACTAATTAATATTAACAATTAATGTTAGAATAACTTCAGGTAGAAGATGCAATAATAGGTTGGTATCAAGAGGGACACGAGTTACCAACTCAGTCATGAAGCCAATACAGATTTTGTTTGCTCCTTCTCTATGATATGCAGACACTGACATAGCTGACACACCTGTCATATGGTTTCACTATTTTCAAGACTGTTGCCAAAACTTCCAGCTTTTAAGAACTAAACCCTCACATAACTAACAAGTGAATTCATTCAATTTCCAGGTTCCCTATAGTAAATTGAACTAAGGGTATAGGACAATAATTCAGGGGGTTTGAGAATGTTCTTTTACAAAGTCTCCAAGCGCTCTGAAGTATGACTGGGAATTTGTGCAAGATTGTTACATTTGCTTTTGGGATCAGCAGGATCTCAAAAGTAGCAGCTGATGTGCGCTAGAAAGGCCGGTAAACAAGCTGCATTCAGAAGTCTGGCCAACGTGGGTGTGAAAAATCTGTATAAAAGCAGAAGCATAAACTAAATTTAGTATTTAGTGGTCTGCAGGAGAGGGGCAAGTAGAGACACAAGCTGTAAATATATGAAATAGGACAGAAGTGTTGTCCAACTGAATTCGAAATCAACATTGCCTTTCTTCAAATTAAAATCCATCAGTAAAGATGAGGAGGTGAAACATCTCTCTGAGATGACCCTAACCCTAATTTATCATTTCTTGTGCCCCAGACACTTACAATAATGAAACATAATATTTCCCAGTAGTTTTCATACAGATAAATTGTATCCACATTTCTCTCCCAGATAAACACACTGAACTCTCCAAATCCAAATGTTGCCACTAGGGTATCCCAGTTCCTTATAAGAGGAATTGTTTCAGTGAGACAGGATCTCCGCTAACCAGGCACTTTTTATAAATACTGATCTGAGTCAAAACCAATGCACTCAATCTTTAAATTATATACTCTAAAAGATATGATAATCTTAACATTCACAGATTAGGAGAGTTTAGATGTCTGTAAACTCTGCTGACAGGAACATTTTTCTATTTGTTAACAGAGGGCTGTACTAGGTGGAAACACAGCTCTAGAGAGCCTGGACCTTTGCCTCTCCACTCTGCTCTCTGAGCACTATTGGCCTGTCAGCACGTTCATGGTGCTTTTCCTCCCTGTCACTGCTCCATGGGGTGGATGGTGAAAGGCTGATGTCACTGAGCATGTGGAGGGGCAGGCCCGTAGTGGGTCTTCAGAGCTGGCAAGGAGCCAGCTCGTGACTAGCTGTGAAGAGAGTTCAAGCCAATCCACTAAAATTTACTATGAAGCGAGATAAAATATTAAGTAGGGACCCACAGGCCTAGGCCATGGAAGGAAGAATACCGAAAGGAATCTGCTGCAATTGGTGCTTTGGAGACCTTTCAAAAATGTGCATGGGTTTTGCCTGCAGAGAAGATGGGGCCATTTTACAGTACATGGAAGTGTTGGGGGTGCCTGGCTGGAGCATCCCTTGGGACTGATGCTGCAGTAGCTCCAGGGAGGCATGTCTGGTCAGTGCACCATGGAGGAGCCTCCTGGGGAGCTTGGCAAGGTTGGTCTTGGCCTGATGGCTCAGTACAAAGCAATGTTTTGGAGAGCTGCCTAACATACACATGATTACCAGCTTGTTAAGCCATCTCAGAATTAATAATGAAAAGGAGTTTTTCATCTAATGCAAAAATACCAAAAAACTTACACTCAGATAACATGCTGTCTTCTCTATCCAAGCTATTTAAATTATGCAAGTACATAAAAGTGAACTGCCAAAAATCTCTAGGCAGCCAAATCTACTGACTTAATAATGAAAAAGTCAAAAGAAGTTCATACTAAGTACCTATAAAAATCAGTCCCTGAGTTAGTAAGTATGTTTAGGCTGTAGATTTTACAGTCAGTCCAGTCTTGGCAACCTGGAGTTTAGCATTGCTTCTGTAAACTGACACAAAAAGGGTAGATCAGCCCTCATATATAAGCCTGTGCCCCACAGCAGGAACCAGACCCCTGCAGTTTTGGGGTCTCCACCACACTGCATCCATCAGTGAAGACAAAACCTGTAGCAGATCAGCCTTTATGCATATTGCTCCCATAAAAAGATGATCATTGTCAGCATCATATTAATGATTTTCTTGTTTAGTTTTCAAATTAGTGATTTACCATTTAAAACAATATCAACAATTCCAAACAGTATTTCATGCACTTTCTATCTAAAACATTAGTAGCTGATGCTTACCTAAATTAATGTTGCACTAATAATGGAAACTACATTATGATCTCTAAAACACGACAATTAGCTAAAGGCTAATGAGCATTTCTACTTGAATTACATGGAAGGGATGAGGATATGAGGATGTGGGAGGATGCACTACAAATCTACACACATTCTGTGGGAAAAAGGTAAAAAAAAAAAAAAAGAAAAAAATGAGGATTCAGAGAAAGCACAGAGTTATCACCTTGAATCATACTGGGGGAGTGGAGAGGAATAGCTGCAAAATAATTTAGAAAGCAAATGGGAAAATTAATGTAAGATAATTAGAGGCAAGCAACAGAAAATATCAATAATAAGTGCAAAGAAAAAGTAACAATCAGAAAAATAACAAAAGCAACGTTTGAAGGCCAGCTTTAGAAATTATTTGACTTTTGTTTCATATATCATGACATATATCATATAAAATATGCTACACATGGGAAAAAAGTCTGAAAGGGTGTGTTCATTTAATTAGTTAGCACAACTCCATCATTTCTCTGGAAAATGCAAAAGCACATTGAGAAAAGTGTTTGCAATTTACTTAGGTCAACTGAGGATTTATTGTAACTCAACTTCTTGATTGAATTTCCAAAACGTGTTCCACTATGCCACAGAAAATCAGCTCTTGTACTTTTCTAAGGCAGTTTATTTTCCAAAGCATAATGTATAAACATATGTATGGCAGGACACTTGAAAGGGATAGCAGTCCACGCCATTCATTACACTGCTGTCAAAAATAAGCTCCTCTGAGTGTACATGAGGTTGGAGTAAACTATAATTAATTGGATGTATTCCACCTTGCAAGACTGGATCCAGTATTTCTGAGTTTCTCAATATGGAAGGCAGTGTGCCACACTCCTTTCCTTCTTTCAGATAAGAAAACCGAGGAGTTAAAAAAAGCAACATGAAGAGAGCACACCCACATTTTACTCTGGGAAAGTTGCAGGAGTAAGCTCATATCTCACACTGGGGAGCTGAAGGTCATTTTGGGAAGGGTCTCTACCCTTCCAGGGGCCTCAAGATTCATGACGCATTTCAATGTACTGCTTACAATGGACCCTGTTCAAAATATATGCTGGAAAAACAACTTATCTGAGCTCAAGGAGAAAAACATAAAACATTGTCTTGGCTTCAAAAAACGAAAAACCAGAAGAGTCGAGATTACTGCCAACAATTTCTTCTTTCTTCCCCTTTCACTGATATGATGCTGGATCCCAACATCCTGCTCTCAAAATTCCTCTTCTGGGTCGGTTAAGAAATGGGAAAAAACATTGATCCTCCCTTCTGACAGTGGGTAAATGGGGGAAAGAGGGACCTGAGGAAGCAAAATTGCTCCCCAGCACAGCACATCAAGGAGCCCTGAGAGGATGAAGAAGTCAAAGAGCAGTGGGGTCAGACTGTGGCCCCTGGGCCACCCAGAGCACAAGGGCTTCTGACAGCAGGTGAGCCCAGCTAGTATGCCCCTGGCCATGGCCAGGCAAGAACTGGGGACAAAGACAGGGGACTGCAAACAAGCAGCAAAGGAGCTGCTTTTCAGAAAAAACACTGACAGAAGAGATATGAAAAGTCATGATCCTCTGCATAACAGATGTGCTGAGGTCCTGGAAGATTAGAGGGGAACATTTGTTGATTGCCTTTAGGTGAAGATAACAGGGAAAATCAGGTAGCATTATATCCTAGTATGGGGCCACAACTGAAAAGAAAATAGTGAGTGAGGGTTGGGGTTCCTCTTCTTCACAAAAGAACTGAATCATCAGAGCATCATTTCTGATGAACTGTACATGTCAAATGAGAAATGTAATACCCCTGAAGAATATTTTTGTTTATATCTGTTTGGAGAGCTACACCTGTTTGGAGAATATACCTGCTCTCCTTTCCTTGCAGTTTGCTCTCCTGCTGCAGGGCTGCAGATCTTCCCCTCTGGGCAACAAAGAGTACCTGTGCATTAGTGAGAACTCATGTACCAAGGAAGCAGATCTGAAGGAATTGATGTGAAGGATCCCACGACCACAGAATTTATGTTTTGGAAGGCTGAAACCATCAGAGAGCCTGCTGAAGACCTAAGGGCAGATAACCATTGCCCCAGAGGCCCTCAGGATAAAAAGAAAACAGAAAATTTTAGACCAATCAATCTAACCTCAATTCAGGAATAAATTATTTACCAATCAATCTGTAAGGGCCTAAAGGACCAAGATAATTAATCAACATACTACACTTTGCCTATCACCAGTCCTCAAAATAAAAACAAGCGTGATATCAATGGCAAGAGTAATTCATATCAAGTGAATTTGGCTTCCTTCTTTGATGTGTGGAAGTACTGCCTTGGTACTTCAGCAAGCAATCAAGGTACAGTATAGATAAGGTAAATTCACAATCACCTGAGAAGTTACCTCAAAAGAGATACCATCAGGGCTTTACTGCTACATGAAAGGGAACTTCAGGTGCAGATTTCATTGTGCTGCTCTGGGCCAGGTACTAAGCTAATGTCTTCATTCATGATTTCAACATAGAGAGAAGGTCTGAAAAGTCTTTGGAAAACAGGATGAAAATTCAAAGCTATCTCAATAAAATGGGAAAAAGGACCTAGAACCAACAAACTGAAATACCACAAAGGCAAATGCAAACAGAGGGAAGAAGGCAAATACACAAGCACACAACAGAATTAAATAACCAAAATGCAGAATTTCAGAAAAGAGCCAAGAACTTCCAGAAGATCATAAAAATCCACCAACAAAAAACTGCAGGTCCCAAAATGATAATTCTCACTGTGAGATTGCTTGTGTTATGTGTCAGACTGAAGAGGTACCAAATCTGGATTAGAAATAAACTCTTATCAAAGAGGGCATAGCCAGGGAAGAGCAGCAAGGGTATGCTGAAATGTGCAAAGCACCACCTAGGAGACATTTTAATCTAAAAGACAGGATTACGTGTCTTCTGACATAAAAAGATAAGGCTTAAGAGACCAATAAGATACTGTTCTCTATGACCACCATGGATATGACAAGAAATAGGCTTAATTTGCAGCAAAGAAATGTTGACTATCAGGGAAAGAAATCCTACAACAAAAGACAGTGAAGCTGAGGGATAGCAGAATCTGGTATTTTTAGTAATTATTAAGATATTAAATGTATTACAGGAATGGCTTGACTACATTTTATCCTGCAGTAATGCAAAGGGGTGGGCTACCACCTCTCTGAGGTCCCTTGCTGATATATGATTCTGTGATAACAGATTTCAGCTCTTCATACTGCAATTCCTGACATTTCGATGCTAGCACTGACCACATGCAGTGTTGTATAAGCTCAGGACCCAAACATCCACTGTTGCACAGGTCTGTTCAACAGAGGCTGGTGTTTATGTGTATTGTGGGACTATAGCTTTAGATTTGTGGGATTTGCTGCTGTATTAGAACTGAAATATTTTGGTACAGGCTACACTCATTTTTATGATAAGAATATAATTAGTCACAAAATGGTGAAGTAGATTAAAAGGAAATTTGATGTCCTGACCTCCAAAATGAAACAAGAAGTATTTACACTAGACATTCTAATACACAAATATTCCTTACACGTTAAGTTGTAAATTTTTACAATATGCATTCAGACAGCAATACTACTGCAGTTGAATCAAGTCTAGGTGGTACTGTCAAGAAGCACCTAAAATACAATGATGACTCATAAGTAAATAAACAGTACCACTAAAATCAAACTACGATATTGGAGACTGGGCAGGAGTTTGGAGGTATAAATAAGATATGAGATCAAAATAAAGCCCTCCATTTTTTACTCCATGAAACAACAGAAAATATAACATTGTGTCTCTGATTTTGTATTACAAATAATTTAATACAGTTCAAACAAAATCAGCTTATAACACTGAAAGCAAAGCATAAGCAACAGAAAAAGCGAAACAGGACTACTAAAGAGAAACCTGTGGGATTGTAATATTTTGGCATTCATAAAATTAAGTGCAGAAGCAAATTTTTATGCAAGAATTTAGATTGACTCATGTTATTAAGCACACTCCTTGAAGTCAGTGTGAATTTTGCCACTGCCTTCAAGCAGAGCAGGAACAGGCATGTTATCAGCTATCACAGCAGGCTGTATTCTTCAGCTAACAATACACTTCCACATTTAGAGATAAGAGAAACTGTTAAGTGACCTACCCAGAATGGATGGGACTTGAAACAAGGTTAACATTGTCCAAGGTGTCTGCAGCCCAGCTATAGTGCCTGAGAGAATCAGAATCAAACTCCCTTTGAAATGTCAGGTGCTTCAAAACAAAATAAAAAAAGACAAATTAAAATTTTAAAATTAACATTAAAATCACTTGTCTTAAACATAAGCTTGTCAATATAATTCTCTTAAATTTAGACCTGGTCCTTCCATATAAGAATGTCTTGATACAGCTCTGGTGTTAAATTACTGGAAATCCTGTAACAGAAACATGGAATACACACACAAACTAACGTCTCTTCAAACATTCTTTTTGCACACTTTTCACACTTCCCTCAGTTTCAACTATGTGTCTCTCCAATCTTTACTTACACATGCCAGGTTGAAAAGACTGAAAAAAAATGTTACCATTTGTCCTGCAGTCACACACCATGTAGAGAGGCAGTATAATATTCCCCCTCAGAAGATGCCATTGGATAGATCTTTATTCAAGCAGAACCTGTGAATAACTTCACTGAGAGTTTCACTGACGTTGTGAATGCATGAGGTGGGAGGGAGGCGGTCAGTTTGTCTTCATACACGTACAACCAACATGAGCACTGTTTTCTGGACTGCCTCTGTCCCTACTCATCTCTACAAAAATAGCTTTAACCCTGTGAAGCACTGGCACACCGGTGCTATAATTAACTATCCCATCTGACAGACACCGAAGTGTAATTTGTTTCTGGCTGCTGCCCACAGACAAACACATGCACAGTGTATCCTGGGCCCCACAACATGCTCTCACTATAAATCCTCATAAAATACTCTTTTTTTTGTTTGTTTCTTTTGTCATAGGAAATTAAATCAATTAAACCTTCAAATACTGTTTGCACCCATTTCCAGGGTAATGCAAAAGCTTCTCTCTAATTTAAAAAGCACCATCAGAAGCCACATCAATAAAATTAAGTCAAGGAGCTGTCATGCAACGCAGACAACCTTCACCCAAGACGCTGTTAAAGACGTCAGTGTTTCCTCCAAGAAGGTTGTTTGCTGCTTAGAGGCAAATGCATCTACAGAGGTCAGACTCTGTTTAGACTAAAAGCTCATGAGCTGTTTTCAAATCAAATCAGCAGGTTCAAGTCAAACCTGAAACAAGCACACATTTGTACACAGATAGGAAATTTTATTATTTCCACCTGTTTTTTAAATATGCTGACACATAGTGGTAGTGCAAATTAATTATTTTGAATAGAAACAGCAGCACTAGTAGCAAATCTGGCAAAGTCAGTCATAAACACGCAAAAACAGTTCTCTTGAGAAGCTGCCATGGGATAAGCAGGCAGAGAGTGCTGTGTTGTTGGCAGAAAGTGCAACCCTCCAATCACTCTGGGGTTTCCACAAAAACTTTTCTCTTTAGCCAATTCTTTTATTAAAACTAGCATCCCACGTTTCCTTCCAAAAACCATTGATACCATAATTTACCGCCAATCAACAGAAACCTTTGCAGGGTACAACCTTCCTCTGTCATCCATACAACATGGATGTAACGTGGCTGGATGCCTCTTCCTTTTGCTACCTTGACATTTCTATTAAGGACCTCCTGTTAAACTTTGCGCTGTAACATAGGTACCTGAGGCCTGATAATTTAAACGCAGAGAACAACAATAAAGGGCAAACTTGCATGTCTTAAACACCAAAATACACCATCAGACATAACAGATAAAATGAATGCTGTTAAAGCAATGACAACTAAGCAACTGAAGTGAATTTAATTAGTGCCATTTGAAAAATGTATCACAATTCAGTTTAATGAAGACAGTTTTCCTGCTCTTTCCAGTAGGACACCAGGGATTCTCCTACATTTCCTGAAGAGCCCACAGTTGAGAGAGAAAAGCCATTGCTGTGGATTACTGCTAATCCAAGTGATTTGCAAGAACTCATACTGAGCATGTTATTACTTTTGATACCAAAAAGTGTAAGATTCAGACAGCTTGTTTCAGACATTGTAAAAACTTAGATGAACAAAATTTATCACTTTGCTCAGTGATCAACTTTATCATCAAAACTAGGACAAAACAAAGCAACATGAGAAATGGGCCAAAAGGAACAACACAATTTGGTGTTTGTTGTTGAAATGCCAGCTAAGGTGTAACAGTGTCACTGCACTGAGGCCCAGGCACGCATCAGGACATCAACAAATAAACACAGGGTCATGTTTCCTAACAGAAGAAAACTCCTAATGTTCCTTTATCAGTGTGATATAGAAAACTAAACAGGGGGCCATATAAATGCCAAGGAAATACCATTACTCCAAAACAACCTGTGCCACACAGAGGTGCTCCTACACTCACCCCTATGCTGTTGGTTTGCCTACACACGTAGGGTTCTTTGGTCTATTTCTTTGTCCTGAGACATGGTCTGTACCCCAGCTGACTTTTTTTTTTTTTTTGAAACATTCCTTTCTGATCAAGTGCACTCAAACAGATCTTCTGGACATATTCAGAGTGAGCAAAAGCCCAAAGCCTACAGCCAATAATTTTGGCAGAGAATAGCAGGACACATGTATCTTAACACACAGCACACATCTGGGGATCTCATTTTTTCAAAGTGTTGAGGTGCTGGATTTTCCAGGCAGGCAAAAAAAAATCTTCCTGTCTACGTTGCAATATAAAGGGTCCAAAATGTGGCATGTTGACAGTGACATCAAATCATAGGATTCATCCTGTGTTCCATCAGGTCCTAGTGTTCCTTCCCTGGACCAAGGGAGATTAACTATGCATTGCTAAAGGGTGTGGCAGCCTTAAATGCAAATGTATGTATAAAAATACTGATGGTTCTGCTGGCAAGGATCCTGCTGGTTGCATAATTGAATATCCAGGCTGCGTAATATCAAAGTTCAGCAAACAGAAGAATTTATGCTTCCTCCCACATGAATTTATCTGGACTGAAATGATTCAGCAAGCTGCTATGTAATGGACAGCCCAAGTCATCCTGCCTTTGGCTGACTAAATTCAGAGGTTGATGTAAATTATTCCATGGAGAAAAGTCACTTGGATTTAGTCTGAATTGCTGCATCCAAGGTAACGCACCAGGACACAGAAATTTTGCTCCAGCCAGGTTATGAGGTACAGTGTGGCCTGGATTCAAACTTTCATATTGAACAGGGTTAACAATAAGCCACCAAATGCAAAACAATGGAGAACAGGATGACTTCTAAGGCATTATTAGAAACTCTTCTCAATGTGTTATGCTGGCAGTGAGATCCAGAAAAGAATAGTTTCAGTTCTTCCTCATTTGACTCTTCTCATACTCCTAAGTTTCCCAGTGATCCTGGGGAGAGGTAGCTGTGGGATCTTGTATTTTAACCTGGCCAAGAGGTTGACAAATGTTCCCTACTCTTTTACATACTGATATTTATGATAAAATTAATTGCCATTACTCTGAGACTTTGTTGTTGCCGTGAACTCCGGACTGATCTGAGCTGTAGAAAAGGAGAGGAAATGGCATATGCAGATAGACAATGCATCAGTTTGCTTCAAAGTAGTGTGATTCCCAAAATAGTCTTAACTCCTCTCTCAGTTTCCAGATGAACTTTTAGGATGTTAGTTTCAACTCACAGTGATCTTTGTTCCTGTGAATTCCATTGGTGGAACACAAATTGGTGGTTTTTCCCCCCTCCTTTCCGCTGCCATAGCGAAGATTGTCTAGAAGCCCACTGATATATACAGGGAGGCATGAGAAGGAGAGGCAGGGATATTCACCATCTCCCAAATCCACTCCTCCTGCTTCAGCCAAAGAGCTGTAAAGTTAGGCCTGGGGCTGAAGAGCACAAATTACAGAGGGCGGATGTATTTTTTGTCAGGACATCAAGGTTTGCAGAAGCCACAGCAGAAATTCTTAAATGTGTTCCCTTTTTCATAAGGATAGTTTACGGGTTTTATGTTGTTTGTTTTTCAGAGAATCACGCCTTTATTAATTTCTCAAGACATAACTGATATTTTTTTCAACTACAACCTTTACCGTTCCTGATCCCTCTCTTAGACGTGAGATATTGAAGTTTATCTAGAGTATTAAGACTAGAATAACATTCACAGTCAGGCTCCAGCCTGGTTTCATTTTACAAGACAAATTTGAACGTCAATAATTACACAAGCACTGCTGGACAAAAACTGGAATCACAAAAACACAGAGACTACAAATGCAATGAAAACGGCCTGCACTTCTGCTCAGCACCAGTACCAGAGCACTTTCATATGTGTTGCTTTGTCAGCTCAAGGGCCAGCACTGTAAGAGATCCTCCAGAAAGTAAAGAGTTCCATGACAACGCCTGGAGAATAATGTTTGCCCTAAAGCAGAGCTCCTGTACTTGATACGGCATCACTGCAACACCTCCACATACAGATAAGTAGTTTTTATTTTTGTCATGGAATTTTTGTAATACAAAACGAGTTAATGGTGCATGCTTCCAGCATAATGCTAGTTTTAAGGCTTGTTGTGTGATCAAATGCACACGAGTTGACAAATCCATGCCATCTACTTTTATGGTAATCACAAAAATGGCCAGAATCACAGCACAATGCAGTATGTTCTCAGACTGAAGAGTCTTCCTCTCCTCTGAAATTTTTACCATATCAAGAACACTTCCTGAAGTCTTAGGATTAGGAGGCTTCAGAGCAACTTTAGGTTCTCAGCCCTGACATATAAATCCTTGTCCACAGTGCCAGAAGTTGCAGATTTTGTTTTCTGACTTCAAACCAAATAAAACCACTGCTATACAAGCTTTAGAAACTCTCCCTAGCTGCATGTTGAAAATTAAGGTCGTTGGAGGTTTACAGCATTTCACTTGAAAGCGACAATCTAATAATAAACATTCCGTTGCTAAAGACAGAATCCAATTTCTGTCATTCTCTTAATGCTACCAAACCTGCTTGTAAAAGCTGTAGCTTGTAAAAACTGGGTAATTTACAGTACACTAGAATTTACAGACTAATACAGTCAAGGTTTAAAGTGGAACCCTACCCTCATGAAAATATCCTCTAAGATCAATAACCCTCCAGTGCAGGAATACTCCTCTGTGAAAACAGCAGCAGAAGACCTCAGTTCCACTAGAGTGGAACTACTAAGTTCCAACTTATGGTCTTCCAGGAGATAAACAACAGTTCCACTCTGCAGTACTTTCATCACTCCCAAGGAAAGATTTTTATGTGAAATTTTTACTCAGCTTCCTAGCAGACCTGACTTCTGTGTAACAAGAAAATCCTGAGTAATTCAGTTAGGTTTGAAAATCCGAAGCAAGTCTACCAAGGAAAATGCTGAGGAACTCACAAAGCAAGCATGTAGAACTCCATCATGCCCAGCATTAGCTTTTGGAAAGATTTTCCCACGCTATAATCAAGTGAAGAGATTCTGCTTTTGTTGTATTAGTCATTGTACAAGTGTTCGGAAGATACATAAACTGACCAGTGTATAATAACTTAGCAAGGCCCAAGGGTGGAAAAACAAAGACAGCAGTTGGAGTCCCCTCCATGTGGACAGAATAGGTAAGAATAATTCACCATCTATATAGTACAAAGGTTGCTTAGTGTAAAACACGTTGCTCACATCTTATCAAAGCACTTCAAAGATACACGTAACATTAGGTCACAGATGTTCCCACTGACCTCAGGGCATAACCAACCCCATACTCAGAAACATAACTGGCCCCTTGAAGAAAGACTCTTGGTTTGGGAACACATCAACTGTCCCTTGCATGATCAAAACCACAAAGTGGTAATAACTCCATAATTTCTTTCTCATTGCTCCTCTCTCCCCCCTTTTCAACAGCTAAGAGAGTAGCGACAGTCTATGGAGGTGCAGCCAAGGGCTGCACACATCCCCTGTAAATATGAAGCACAACTATCTAGTGGCAGAGGCACAGCACATACCTGGTCCTTTGCTGGTACCAGCAGCTCTTCAATCATCATGCTGTCTCGGGCATAAGAACTTCTGTTCAGCGTGTAGGACCTATCCGAACTGAAGGAGCGGAGGCTGTTGTATTTACCATTTATCATAGAAAGTGCAGGTGACAATGAGATGAATAGAAAATAAAAATAAAAAAATTAATACATGCAACTTCCAGGGATAGCACAAGATGGCAAAATATACATAATCTAAAATAAATACAAGGGGGGGAAATGGAATAGAAAGTATTTGACTATAGTTAAACATTCCCTTCCCTACAATGTACATAAGCAAAATCCCAACAGATGTTTACTGCTTTGGCAGTAATGATATGGCTTTAGAATAAATCTAGAAAAGTGTAGTTAAGTATTTAGATGAACTTTGATAAATATCTTCATGCCTTAATCCTGGAAGGAAACCCATGAGGGCAGGTCCCAGGGGAGCTGTGGGTAGGTTACAGCCCATAAAGCTCAGGTTGCTGAAGCAGGTTTAACTAAGAGCAAGTTTTATGTGTCATCATTCTCTCTGTGGCTGAACCACTTTTGACATTGTTATAAATACCCTAGTTATTCCTTTAGTTCAAAAGAAAAAGATAACAATTTTTAAATGAAAGAAGAAAGATATTTGCTTATTGATGATTAAATATAGATTCTGATGCTTTGGCAATTATTTTGTGCTTATTAAATTATTTAGAAATAACTATGATCATTCGGAATGTGTTGCAATTAAATCAACGTAGGAGTATGTTACATTTAACCCTGGAAGGTACATTATGGTATGTGCTAAAAACATGCTGCAGGCCTAGACATGCTTGCTACGTGACAAAAAATAAAGTAGTAAAAAACGTGAATTAATACAAAGCAACATCCAACAACGTATTACACTTTTGAACTAGCAACACTTTTCAGACTCAAAACTCTACAATGTCTTTCATGCACTTAGTAGTTGCTAATTGAATTTTTCTAGTCCCTTAGCACACGTTCCTTCTTGTGCTTGAAGCAGAACTGCAATCTTAATTACACACTGTAGGCATATGTTAAGCACAATTTTACATGATAAAGTGCATAAAGAAATTAAGTTATATTTGTTATAAGAGAGGGATATTCTCTAAGGCTAAACCCACCCACCCCCTTTCCCCAAAATAAAAGCACATCACCTTCAAGTGTTGAAAAAAATGAAGATAAAGCAATGGCAGCAGCAGAAAGATGAAACACGATGCCATGCCTTCTTACCTGACTTTTGGACTAAAGCAATTTACAGTGGAAAAGAAACAGGAGAAATAGAAAGCAAAGAATCAGACAGGAAAAGCAAGATGTTATGGCTGGATGGCTTATATATTTAATGTGTTCACTTCTTAATGTTACACTCAGAATCAGCAGTAAGATACATCCACAGAATACTTTTTTGCTAGATGAAACAGTTCATAGGAAAACCACTGTATTTGTCTCCTCTGAGCATAACATGTGCAATGCAAAAAATGAGCTACGCAGCAACAAATAGTAATGGCACTGCTAAAACCAGAAGCATGGGAATATCAGATTTCTCTCAAAGAAAAGACAACACGAGGTTGAACCCTCAGATCTACCTAACATCTCTTGACTGCGAAATTTTACTGTCCCATCTGCACAGAGAGAATTCTGACCTGTGCAGGAAGAGAGGTGCAATGAGTCAAAAGTGTCGGGTAAATCAGTGCCTGGCTCTGTTCACAGAGCACACTCCCTCTCCACCATCACTACTTCAGCACTGGCTACATCTGATAGTGCTTTGGGATGACCTTGGTCACACCAGCTTCTCTTTAAAAGCAGCACGTCAGCTTTGTTAATTCAATTTATAATGACACAAGAGCCTTCCTTCAGATTTGTTTAGCTGATTTTCTGGCTAATGGACTATTTAAATGCATTTTGGCATTTCTCATGAATGTATTATCACATAAGTACTTATTAACTTCTCTAAAAACTTTAAGTCAAGCAAAACATGACTGGAGACTACTAAAGAGTAAATTTGCACTGCGTGCTTGCATTTCTAATGCCACCATAACAAACAAGACCGAAGGGTAGACATCTAAACTTTACCTTATGGGAGTTGCCATTTGCTGTTAGACAATGAACTTACTTTTTAAACCAGATCTTTAAACTGCAGAATAGGAAAAAGTCCTCAGGGCTCCAGCTTATGAGGTTTAATTATTAGCTTCAGCACAATTCAATTGTCAGTAACTACACTGCAAATCCAACTATGGAAGTAATCTCTGCTCATATAGCTTTAATTGTTTTGAGCAACACACACTGCAGGCTTTAGAAACATTCAAAAATGAAATCTAAACCACCTGAATTGGAATTAACATTAGTCAGACATCATATAAACTTTACAATGTTTTATCAGGTTCACAGAAACTTTGGCCTGGTTTGTATGACACATAATCCATTCCCTGACAAATCAAACCCTGATACAAATTTAGGGTAAGCCTGCTCTTTTTCGGTTTGGTTTGGTTTTCTTGGAGGGAGCATTTTTCTTTAATGTTGTGTGTCTCAGCTGGATTACTCATTAGCATCTTTAAAGAAATAAAAGCACCGAAATAGCAAAATGATTGTCATTCAGTTTTTCTGGTATTTACGTTCTTCAGCAAACTTAGCCCATTAAGGAATCCTCTAAGGTGAATATCAGTCTGACCAGCAGTAGTTCAAAGAAACCTGTTTTTGCTGGCTGCTCTAGATCAGTCTCTAGGCCAGTTGCAGACTGCTAGCAAAGAGGCGCCTTGAGATATTCAGAGCACGAACGAAAACCAGAAAAAGTGAATAGTTAAGTTTTCTGTATCGTTGCCGTAAGAAGCCAACATGAATAAAAAATAGGAAATAAAACTGCAATGAACATATGCTTTTAAAGAAGTACACCCCCTCTACTCCATTTCAAAACAGACTCCAGTGTTGTGTGAAAGAGCGCACTTGGTTTGGAGAAACTTGTAGCTGTGATGACGCGCGAACACGAGAGACAGCAAATACAATACCTGGCGGAGCGGGCTCCCAGGCTGAAGCCCATGTATCCTTCAGCAGGCAAAGAATCATCTCCCAGCTCTTTCAGATCCTGGGGTCCGAGGTATTTGTCCGTATCGCCTGTCATTGCATCCTCACCTGCCAGTACAGAAGCCAGGCTGAAATCAGAAGCTACACGTATTGTACATGTTTGTATGCTTAGTAAGTTAAACGCCCTTCTCTGCTCGCCAATAAGGAATCAATCCAGTCACCCCCACTTTCCCTAAGGCTCTTTCCACGTAGTATGTTAATTATCCACCCTCTGAATAGGCCTGAGAAAATAATTTTACTGGGGGGGTAAACGACAGAGGCAAAACTCCACCTTGACGTAAATCCAATAAAGTTATATGAGGGACGACTTTTGCCCAATCGTTGCAGCAAGTCAAAGGGTTCTTCTGTACTTTGCATCATTGCACTCACTTTTGCTTTCCTTATAAATAAACAAACAGAAAAAAAAAAAAAAAAAAAAAAAAGCCCGAGCTGACAAAGTAAAGTTAGATCATTCCACGTGGGGAAAAAAACCAAGCCAACAACCAACCAACAAACAACTCCAAACCAATCCCTGGCTGTGAGACAGCCCGTTTGCCCACCAGTACTGAAAAGTGCAGCAAGCTCGAACGGAGGCTGAGTGAAGGAAGAGGCCCGGGTATTTCTTTTCCACCTTGGGTATTTCTCAGTAACTTTTGGAAGTTTGAACGTAAGAGGGCGATTTTTGTTACTAACTTTTTTCTTTTTTAAATGAACTGCTTCCCGCTCCCAGGTTGACTTTCTGCAGCTCAGTGCATTCTGCAGCCTGATCTCCGCCCCGGCAGCCGGGGGCGAGGGCGATGCAGCCCAAGCCCGTCCCCGCGGTGTAGAACAAAGACGGGCCCGTGGAGCCCTGGCCGAGCCCCCCGAGCGGGCGGGACCCGCCGGGAGAGTGTGGGACACGGCCAGCCATCCGCAGGGAAGGAGATCGTTCGTCGGTTCAGAAAAACACGAGAGGAAGGGAACTTAAATGTTGGGACAGGCGGGGAGGCGCCGCAAAGGGTTAACGGAGCAGCTGCCCGGCGGGGAACATTTGCATGCCATTACATCATGCAAACCTACATTCCTGCATTGACAGAGCAAGTCCAAAATATGCTTTTTGCGGTTGTTGGATTCCCCCCACACACC